>JABAKD010000019.1:13893919-14028919 GCA_012845835.1 Undaria pinnatifida
TTGCGCGAAAATGAATTGAAGGCAAGAACAGGAGGGGAAGAAGGGACTACACCTGTGATTACGGCTTATCCAGAAGCTGGAAAGTAGAAGTGTTACAAAAAAAAAACACACCACGGATTGCCAAGAGGTAGTGCAATGTTGTTGTTGGCGTTCCCACATTAACTCGCATAATCAAGTGCGTGGTCACAGGACGGGGGCCAGTCACTCTGGAGTGGAAGAATACCCCAGGGAAAAACACAAACAACCCAAAGGTGATACACGCGTAAATCACAGATGACGCAAGTCATGCCTCCACCAGAAACATATTAAAGTGAAATCGGCAATCAGTCTACGATGCTCCAGGTCCATACCGGTGCATACGTCTCATTACCCTGTGGAGAAACCACTACACCGCTTGCCACCCAAGAAAGACTAGCACGTTGTCGATATATTGCACGTAGTACCTATCACTACGCATACGCACGACAGACGCAAGTCAAATGGAGAAAAGAAACAAAGAAAAGAAAAGAACATAAAGGAAAGGAAAGAAAAGAATAGAAAAGAAAGCAAAAAACAAAAAATACAAGGCGCCGGCTACACAATGGAGAATATTCCTAGAAATTGGAAATGTAAAATTCGGAGACTGGTGTTTTTCGACCATCAAGTAGTATGAACTATTGCGTACGGTACGCGTTTTACACTCGAGTATCGTACATATAGCTGATACATATCTTTGATCTCACAGCCGAAGTGTATTTGAATATTATTTGTGACCTAAACCTCCTAAAAAATCATCCCCCCCCCCCCCCCTCTTGCTCTCCCTTACTCAAACGCCCCACCAAATATCGAAATCCGCCACATTAATAAACACTTCACGCACATGATATCACCTCATTATCTTTCGAGAGCCATCCATGCCGCTGTTTCCCCCCCCCCCCCGCGCCTCGAACGCCCCCTTCTTCCCCATCACCCGCACCTTCGCCTAGACCTAGCACCACACGTATAACAAACCCCTCACCTAAAGCCCTTCCCCCCCCCCCACCCCCCCCCACCCCCCACCCCCGCCCCAACCCCCCACCCTCCCCCCCCAACCCATCCCAACCCCACCCCCTCGAACACTCCACCCTCTCTTTACTCACTGATTGTACGACTTACCCCAGGATATACACGATAAACTGATGTATTATTTCCAAAAATGTCACATTTATCCCCTCGAAATAATGTATAGTTTCCAGGCACATATCGAGCTGCCCCCCCCCCCCCCCCCCCCCCCCGCCCCCAATAATATACTGGTGCCAAAACCGTCAGATTTATCCCCTCGAAAGGATTTATAGCTTACATGCACAAATTGCCCCTTCCCCCCCCCCCCCCCCCCCCCCGCCCCCCTCCAAACCCGCTCGCTTTTGATCAAAACCAGGCCCCCCTTTCCCTTCACAGCTGTCAGATTTTGTCCCCCTCAGAAACGGGTTTTATAGTTTCCGCGCACAGACTGACTAAAATCATCCTGTTGACCCTGATAGCTACACTGTAGCTGTAAGGGGAGTCGCCGACCTATATCCTTAATGAGGACACACAACCCGTAATGCGCGCGATCGGAGTATCACACACAGCTTGCAAAGATGAGTTTCGACGAAATCTTCGATCTCACAGCTGGAGTGTATTTTAATTTTTATAATATATATGATGTCACATGTTGCACGTTCACACACTACACAAAGTATCATATACACTACCAGGTACTTAGTATTCATAGTAGTTTAAAACATCACAGCCACCGAGCAACGACCAGTTTTTATGCAGCGGGAGTGGACAGGCGGGACTTCGCTTTTGATATATAAAATTTAATGAATACCACACACACACAACCGTGACATCGACTAATTCGTCGAAAACCATCTTCGCATGCCCTGTGTGATACTCAGATCGAACGTATTTCGGACGCGTATTACCTCATGGAGAGGGTATGTATACCCTTTTTGCATAATCACGTCACCTCGCGCTCTGTAGTTGTTCTAATGTATCTCTGTCTTAGAAATGGCTACCTCAGAGCCCCACATCGACACGGTAAAAGCCATGGGCGGGCGTATCATCGTCGCACATCTACTACTGTAATGTGAAAATGAAGTAAAGGCACATGTATATGTTGAAATTGCGATAGACCACACTACCAACCTGGTACGTAGGGTATTTCCTACCTACCGTCTGCATGATCGCCTCACGAACTCTGCCAAACGAAGTATGCCTAATGAAGAAACGTACTTGAGCGCGCGTGCATCAATCGCTCCTTTCAAAACACTGACGATTTGCCCTTAACCTCCTCGTGCTCAATGATAGTGTCATTGCATGACCACATCCATCCTCGCTTGTTGTATCTTGCAATCTGTATCTGTTCTATAATTTGCAACCTCAGGTCCCACATCTCGGCACAGAAAAATCATGCCAATCGATAGGTAGGTGTGACAATGTAAACACCGACGATTGTCCTTTCTCCCCCTCGTCATCAAAGGTGGTGACATTGCATGACGACATCACCTCGCGAGTTGTATTTTTTTCAATATGTATCTGTTTTTTTTTAACCAACCTCAGAGCCTCACATCGCCGCGGTATAATCACGAAAACTACATGGTTAAACCTACCGATTGAAATGTTATATCATCCGATCCATGTACAATAACACACCACGAAGCTATTGCAACACATTGTATACCACACATTTTTTTTTTTGTATACCACAGCTAACATCAAACCTGCTAGGATATTGAACAACACCAGGCAGGTGATATAAACTGGTGCATTCATTCTACAACGGTCAGATTTGTCCCCTTGAAGGATATATAGTTTCCGCGCGCGCACGTGTTGAGTTGTCCCGCTCGTCCCCTCCCCCCACCTCCCGATCCCTCTTGGGTAAACGCCTCACCAAAAATTAGAATCCGCCAGAGTAAGAAACACTACCAGGCAGGTGATATCACCTCGTTATGTTTCTAGCCATCCATGCCGTAGCTCCTGTTCATTTCCGCCTCCTTTCCCCCCCCAACCCCTCTCTTCCCCTCTCCGTCTTAGTCAAACGCCCCACCTAAAATCATGAGAAACGTACACTAACAGGCAGTTGATACCACCAAACTAAATTTATTTGTAGCCATCCATGCCGTAGCTCCAATTCACCCCCCAACCCCCCAACCCCCCAAACCCCCACCGCTTCGAACACTCTGCCCTCTCCTTTGAGGTTGTACGACGTATGTACGGGATGTACTTGTTACACTGATGCATTTCCTTTCACAGCAGGTAGGTGTCACATTTTGTTCCCCTCGAAAACGTGTTTTAGAGTTTCTGCGCACAGATTGAATAACATCACCCTGTTGACCCTGGTACAAACTTCACTGTAGTTCCAAGGGGTGTCGCCGACCAATATCCTTAATGAGGACACATACCCAGTAATATGCACGATCGGAGTATCACACACGTCT
This sequence comes from Undaria pinnatifida, assembly GCA_012845835.1. Taxonomy (NCBI): domain Eukaryota; class Phaeophyceae; order Laminariales; family Alariaceae; genus Undaria; species Undaria pinnatifida. The sequence goes on from JABAKD010000019.1 coordinate 13,897,363, forward strand.
TGCATATATGAGTTTTGACAAAATCTTTGATCGGAAAGCTGGGTTTCATCTATATTTTTGCCCTGAGCGCCAGGGGGGCGCGTTTAAAACTTGAGACATATCTGACATACGTATATCGTATCTGTTTCCAAAAATCCCCAAAACAAACCAAAATGAAGGACATTTGTTACGCACGGTGGTCAGCAAACATACACCCATTTGGTCTGTAGAACACGGTAAGAATGCTCAACTATACGATATAATTAATCGAATCAACATAGATCAACGCTGTCCAAAGATAATACACGACGTTATCCTGGAAAGTGAAAAGCACAACAATCAAACGCCAGACGTCACAACAACAGCAATATCCCAATCGTTGAGCTCTCACTGTTGTGAACATGTTTGGACTCTGATGATACACCACAAAAGTTACAGCAACTCCATCCATCGGAATACAATATCTCGTCATCGCCACAGCCAATATATAACGGCACTGCTTATTAAGTTCGACTTATCCGCGTGTATAACACGATGTCCGTCTCATCGTTGGAAGATCTTCCTCCCTTTTCCGTTCGATTCCGCAAGACAATCGTTGTGGAGCTAGAGGGTTAAGGTGGGGCGGTCCAGGAGATCTAAGTGGGTGTGTGAGTTCCTTGGCTTGGCCAGTACTTTCGTTTGCTGGTTTTGATGGAGAATGGACTCTTGCGCGATTAGGCGAGACGGCGGACGGCCAATCAATGGTAAGATAAGACCTTCGAAAAGTTTAGGTAAGATCATCAAGATCAAGATTCCAGTGCGATTCATTCCCGACCTCCTTCGGGCTTCTCTCTCCGAAAAATACCCAATTGTGTGGGTTGTTTTTGTTCCTAACGCTTTCAGAGCTTCCTACGTCACAATTGGTAGTATAGATATTGCCTGGACTGCATGACGACTGGAACATCCGAACACTGTGTAGGTTCCCACGCGCATGGAAACTCGTGCCCACGAAGTAGAGCTACACCGTGCTGTTGGGCACTATGGCAATTACATGGCGATACGGAATAGAGAGGAAGACGTTTCGTGTAAAGGTCGGTCCGCGAGATATTGCTACATGACGGTTTAGATACGCTTGCTCCCCTGCAAACATAAAATAAGGTTGCCATGGGTACGCCAGTACAATGACCGCTTCGGTACCGCCGGCTGGAATGCGTTTCTTCTGGATAGTTAACCGTGTATACTATGTTGTGTAAACCAATCATGAACTCTCCTTTTGATTTTCGCATTTTCCAGGACAGTTCCGACGAAAATTTTCGTCAGGTAACTCACGAGGGTTCAAGGGGAAACGGGATCAAATCCCGTCCCGTTACACGTATCGTTTCCGTGAGCCCACCCAAACAGTACGCGAAGGTGTCTTGTGTCCCTGTCCCCATCCAAACGATTACCGTAGAAATGTCTGATGTTAGGTGGACTTATGTCCACACCGAGCCCGAATGACCGCGGAAATAAATGTTGAAGTCCCAACTAACACACGTGCGACCCGAAATTTCAAAGTAGAAGGGATCCCCGACAAATTTTCTTTCTTCTCTTTTTCCTGCGTGCACCGCAAAATTTCACGAGAACAGCGTCTACGGCGTCGGACCCTCAAGTCCGAGGACATCGTGGAGGTTCCCGCGTGATGTTGCATCTCTTTGTAATGTCGTTTTTGGCACGTTCACTACGTGATGGTTTTTGACGTTTCTCGTTCTCGAGGAGACGTGGGCCCTGAGTTTGAAGGGTGTAAATCCCGTTCTTATTACTCCGAAATGATCCCAGTTTGCCGGACACCTGTCGCATCGCCCAAGTCTGGTCTAGGTTGCTTTCCGCTTGACGCCCCGGATTTCGAGCGTTGAAAATCTTGTGGCAGGCTGTTTCTGCGGAATTGAAACTGTGGTGGAATAGAGGTTACCGTAGTAGCAGTTTGTTTGGCATAATTTTGTTTGTTCTAAATAATGACGGGGCTCCTAAGCTAAACCTTGTCGGAGTTTCGTTGTGGTTTAGCAATCAAAGTTGTTCATTTTTTTCGTGCATCATAGGTCATTCATAGGTCATGGTATATTCGACCAAGGCTACCTACCGTATGTATGTATGTATGTATGTATGTATGTATGTATGTATGTATGTATGGATGTATGTATGTATGTATGTATGTATGTATGTGTATGTATGTATGTATGTATGTATGTATGTATGTATGTATGTATGTATGTATGTATGTATGTATGTATGTATGTATGTATGTATGTATGTATGTATGTATGTATGTATGTATGTATGTATGTATGTATGTATGTATGTATGTATGTATGTATGTATGTATGTATGTATGGGGTAGGGGGCGGGGTCAACTACCGGGTTTGAGCAACCGGCACGAGTGACTCTGTACCTTACTCACCAAGCGACTTTAGGCGGTTATTATGGCACAGCGTGATTCACCGTTACCTTGCGGATTGATACCGCGAACCTGGAACAGCACAGCCCAGCACGAAAGCCTAAGACCGCAAAGGAACGGGGAGGTCAGTCGCGCTAGTGACCCTCTGGGGCAGTGCAAGAGAAGCCTACAATGGTCAAGATTGGCAAAACATATTTTTTCAAAACCAGTTTTGGATAAGGCCTAGAGCTCCTGTGAAGCGGGGATAATCTTGACGAATATTGTGCACGTCTACCGTAGCACGTGTTCTTCCCGTTGTGTCTAGTTTCCACGCGAAAAAATCTCGGGTGGTGGCCGGTTGCCCCAGGAATGGTTTTCCCACGGGGACCAATTGCTCGGGCACGAAAAAAAAACGTGACGAATTCCCCTGAGATAGCTAGTTCCCATGGCAAGGGTTCCCACGGTAGCAAATTCCCGTTCAAAAACTCCCGTCAATGGCCAGTATATGGTGGTGGCCAACTCACGCAGAAAGTTTTTTTCAAGATATTAAGTATTTACCGATCGACGACCGCCGAAATGTGCAAGCGTAGACGAGTGCCACTTATATCATTCTGAGGAGCACCATGTCTACCGTCCTGAAGCTCCTAACACTTCAGCCCAAACAATCAGTCATTAAATATACGTAGCGCGTGACGCGATGACTAAATTCGGACTAGGAATGCCAAAGAACACTTTTGCAAAACAAAACAAGGACGGCGTTTCCGACGATTTGCACGTGCTGCGATTTCTGGAGGTGCACCACTTTGTTCCCGAAAGCCCTCAATTTGGGAGCTTAAGAAGACCTTTCCCAAAAACAGATTTGGAGAAAAATTCAACTGCTACCGGATAAAAAATCCCATTGCCTAGATGTACAACCAGAATCATGCCAAAAAAACGTCGTATTTGCGACGATTGTGGGTTAAGTAGCCCCGGCATTCAGAAAACACTTTCGCCGAAAAAAGGTTTACCTCTGTCATCGTAGCATGAGCAACTTTTGTGTCAAGTGGAAACCACTCTACCCTTTGAGGCGCGCCTTGCAGGAACATTTCTCCCAGCCTCGGCGCTTGTTGCCTTTGGCAGAGATTGCTCACGATCCAAACGCTACGCCCGCGCAAGGGCTAAGCATCGCCCTGTCGGTAACGTTCTTCAGCTTGGCAGCATAGCAGGGACGTTAGTCGCCATATCCGTGTTCAAGTATGTGTGGGCCTTAGCATCACTGACTTGGTGTCGTAGTGCACAGTAAGACCTGTTGTTGCAGACTGTCACCAACGTGCTAGCACACCCATTGTTGTCACACTCTCCTGTTATCACGCAGTCTGCAATAAGGACGACGTCTCCCAACGCTCCCGAGCAGTCATGGATATCCCGATGGCACACACCGTCGATTTATCCGCCCCCAGCTATCACATCGGCACGCTGCCGTCCTCCCCGCGCGTGTTAACTATCGCTAGCTTATTACATGGTATGCGTTGAGCATCCCCTCTCCACCACAGCAGAGCCGACCATAATATGTTTCGAGCTTAAACGGATATCACCGCGGTGTTTTGCCTTTCGTGTTATCGAATCCTACCCTTCACAATTCACAACGCCTTATCATTGCTCGCGACCTGACGGCGCGGAATTGAGAGTAAATAATACTTGGCTCGAGGTTTGAACCCCAAATGTATGTGTATAATATTGGAATATGTTTTTCGTGTAGTTTTGTTCAAGCAATTACCGAGTAACGGGCCTCTTTGATCCTAATGATCAAACTCTCAACCTTGTGGTTTTGCAAAACGATTGTTTTGATTACCTACATTGTAGATCACTGTAAAGATTTAAAATCGCCGTTACGGCTCAAACGTTCAGTTCGATCGAAACCAGCGTCTTTGGACCCATGCGGTATCAGGAGCAGTTTGCCGAGTGAAGAGCCCCAGAAAACGAGTTGTGCACCTCTACTGTAGTTTATGCCGGCAGTCATCATGTCCTACTCTTGATCTAGAGAATGCTATCTTGCCGGAGTTGGGCACCACGGAATTAAATATACGCTTCTCGAACGTATAAGCCACTCCCTATACATTTCTCGTGGGCACTACGTCGCGACAATTCCCGAGATATTTCGGATTGAAACCGTCCAGCATTTGGGAAAGTCCATTCCCCGGCGCCGACACCACACGGCAATACCCCCCCGCCCCCCGTGACAACGCCCACCATGTCATTTCTCTGTTTTCCAGGACCAACACGTTATCATGAAGAAGCAATTTACTGCTGCTGCTGTAGACCAAACCTAGTCTTGTCGATGAAACGGATGAAGTAGCAAACGTGCGTCCCGTAACCTGCGTTCATTCCGGAGTAAACACGGCATGCGCACCCTACCAACACAGGGCCCATCCCCTAGAAAACTAGACACATGATGAAGCAGTACGTACATGTTTAACGCGATTAAGGAAAACAATCCTCTTAAAGGAACACAGATTACATAGGCGGCCTGACACCTCGGAGACGTCTGACTTCAGCATCCGGTGCTGTGCAGACTGTTCTCGTGCGGTGATGCCTTCTACGCGGGAAGTGCGGGAATGAATCCATCGGGAACCCTATAGTAGTATAAGCTTAGTTTTTGAGTTGCGTTAAATTTATGGGTTCTAGGTCTCCACGCGGGCTTATGCACTCGGCGAGGAAAAACGACAGGGTAAAGCATACACATCACAGGTGATCTTCTGGACGGGTAGAGGACACATATATATTTCTACACGGGAACGCCTTGGGTGGGGGTGGGAAACCAATCTTTCATCGGGAACTATTTGGTTGGGCCCACTGGAGCAATATTTGCACGGAAGCGGGACCTAACACCCTATCCCGTGTTCCCCGGCGGATATTTTCATCCGGGAATTAGCCGAGGGCTTGTCAGGAAAATACGCATGTAAGGTAGAGGGTTCATGATGCATTGAAGAAGTAGTTAGGCCACCTGCCCAGAAGAAAAGCTGCACAGGAGGATGTACCGTAATGATCATCGTACTTTCCGACCCACAGCATGATTCCTTGACGTTTGCTGGAAGAATAATATATGTACACTCTGCTATTATTGTAACTGCAAGAAGACCGTCTGTTTGACGGAACCTTCTCTTCTTCTCTCTTAACTTTCGTATACTCTTGCCATACATATATCTCAAAGTGACCAACCGTGCGCAATATCCCTGCAGAATGAACACACATGAATTCATGCAAGTTGAACATGCATCATCAATCAAATTTTGCGCCTCCGTCCACACCCTCCCTATTGGCTTCGTCCGTGCAGGACAAGATTTTCTTTGTGGGTCACCTTGCTCCGGATGTTTTTAAACATTTATGTTTCATGCAGAAGATGACGCACTCCAACGACCGGAAAACCCGAACATTGCCAAGGTCCTCCGGCGCATCGAAGCCCGCCCCTTCCAATTAGCCGCCTCCCTTCCCGCGCAATCGCGCAACACATCATTCCCCATCGTAACCCAAGCAAAAGGAAACACTCCCCAAGCCAAAAAGAACTCAGTCCCACGCAGACCTTTTCGGGCACGATACGACGACGACACGGTTCTCTCGCAAAAACAAACGGAAGGAGCTGGAGGATCTTTCAAAGCACAAGGCGACACGTCACATCATATTTACCACACATACCTGCTGAAAGGTATGTTCACGGTTTAGTTTTTATAATGTGCTATCGTTCTTTCTCCGGCATGCATTGATGTCGATGATACGTTATTACTCTGCTGCTGGTGCGGTATATGTCACGACCTGTCATCATAATAGCAGAAATATAATAATAGTATTACCTAGTCAAAACACACCTAACTTTCGAAAAGGGGGCACCGCGGGAATATTGCTTGAGGTTAATTGGGTATTAGTTGGGGATGGCGCTGACCGCTGCTCTTTAGTACCAACCATGTACGTATAACACGTGTTCGAGTGTTTATCGCCGTGTTGTGCGGACGAGGTGGATCAGAGCGTTGGCAGACTACCAGCATACATTAACTGTATCTTTACACTACGCTAATATATTTCTTCTGGTTTGTTTCAGCGGAAATACGAAACACATATATATGTTTTGATTGCGGGCCTCCGCCAGCCAGTGTCCCCTCTGTTCAACACCGAAGATGTCCGCGTTATTTATATGATACTCGTATGCATACTGAATTCCACAGCTAGCTATGGTTTTGTCTCCCTTAATGCGGGTTCTACAGTCTCCGAGAACAAGGACGACCGCAATAGTCCTGTTGACCCTGGCATTAGCAGGAGGGTCACCGACCTCTATCCGTCACGAGGGTACACACACCCCGTAAATTGCGCCATCAAGGTATCCCACGCCGCTTGCAAAGCTGAGTTTGGATAAAAAAATATTTCTGTTGGTCGATCTGACAGCTGCAGTGATTGTTCAATTTTTCTTCATACATACCTATCCTGCGTGCACTTGTAGCTCGTACATGATACCATACACGTAATATGTATGACGAACATCGTACTTCGAGTACGGCACAAATTCAAAAGGTTTGACCGTAAGAAAAAAACTGTCTACATTTAATTCTGTAGTACAATTTATGATAACAATCTCCACGATGTAGCCGGCGCCTCTTTTTTCTTAGCGGAGATACTCCGAGATAGATTTGGAGTTCGCGTGAAATTTTTCGTTTTGTTTGGCTTATCCTCGGTTTGGGTCTTTTTCTTCGAAATATCTCAGTCAGGGTGTGCCACGTGAAAGAGAGTGCTGCACGTTGGAAAACGAAAAAAGCCGACTCCTTGAACAAAGGGCTGAGGCAATATGAAATTAATTGCGTCTGGTCCTCGTCATCTAGGCAACGCGCCGCGCCCAGATACGTAAAATACGATCGGCCGCTGCTCGGGCGAGCGCATGGTTGATGAAGAATTACAGCAGTAGTATTAACAGTATGTTAGTGGAGTAGCCTATGGCATTAGAATACGTGTCTGTCTGTCTGTATGTCTGTATGTCTGTCTGTCTGGCGGCCGCCAGATAGCTTCTTGCGAGCGATAGATGCACCCCGGCGGTTGAGCGCAAAATAGGGCCGGCCCGACATAAAGGAAACCAATTTTTTTCCTTGTGCGCCGACCCCCCTAGCGCTGGTTTCGTTAGTAAAAACAATAGGGATCCGCCACGCTCGCCGGCCTGTTGCGATGTTGGTGACCGCTGTGTGACGAGGTTTCTTATTTATGGGCTTGCTTTTTCCAATGGTCGAACGCACACGGCCGGCTGCAGAGGAAGAATGGTTTTCTACTCTACTTCGTGCAAAGTACGTAAGAAAATTACGATGATAATAGGCTGGGTTTGGGCGTATTTTAGACGGTTATGGTTGTGGGACCAACTCCTGGACAGGGGCGCTCCGGTTGAATATTATGTTAATAATATTATGTAATACTATTAATAGTGTATTCGGTCTTTCTTCGTCGACGCCCTGTTCTTGTTGGGTGTGCTGTACGAGGGTACCTCACCGCTTTTGCGACAACATGGTTGGTTGACATACTCTTTGAATCGTATATGCCCTAAGCGAAACCCTAGCCCTAACCCAATGAAACCCAACCAACTAACCAATGTAGGGTGAACCCCCTTGCCTCGTACGCAGTGTGCGTCAACCATCGTGTCGAAAAAGTTGCAAGCTCTACTACAGCTGTTCTGTACGACTGTCCCACGTACTGCATGGAGAAAACATGGTGAACCGGAATTGGACGCGGAATACCACGTACACAGGTCTGTGTGTATGAGGACTATATCATACAAAAAATGGACGATGTGATCGTGCTTTTTCATGGCTCCATATAGAAGAAGTAACCTCTTTTGACCTGGTGGCCGGTTGTTGCTGTGCACGTTTCAACCATGATATCTTTGGGAGACGTCCGTGCGACTGCCCTAGATCGATACCACAACAAGTGTGTGTGTGTGTTCTTCACATTAAACCGTTCTTCTACTCGTCGACATCCAGCACACCCAGTGTCCGTACTGATTCTTCACCCTAGAAAGATCAGCTCTGTGGTCACAAGCTACGACACAGAGATAATGCATCGTAATGCATTCGACAACGCAATGTCATGCCCTAGTACTGGGTACGACAGGCACAACATACATACGTCAGCAACAGAAATACATTGGAAGAGAGAAATACGAAATAAACAAAAACAAAAAACAAAAACAAAAACAAAATAATAATAAGAAAACAAATAAAAACAAAGATAAAAATAAAACAAAAAATGAAACGAACAAAATGAAGGGGAAATCGAAGAAACAACCCAACCGGAAAGGAGAGCCAAAGCTCGGAAAAGAAACAGAATAAAAGGAAATAAAATAAAGTAAAGTAAAACCAAAATAAGATAATCCGAACACGAGCCAAAACCTGGACACGCAAGGAGGGAACAAAGGGGAAAAAAAATACCCCAGAAAAAAACGAAAAGTGCTATGTACCTACTAGTCGGCCTGGTACCTTGCTACTCTGTCTGCCATCTCCTTCCTGCCTTCGTCCACCGCGGTCTCCCTTCTATTCCTCCTGTTGCCCCCCCTGCCCCCATTCCCTTGGACGGCTTTCCTTCTACTCCTCCTGTTTCCCCCCCTCCCCCCTTTGTGTTCTTCTCATTAAACCAAAATACCTTGTAAAAGAGAGAAACAACGAAAGAAACCAAGACAAAATAAATAAGTAAATAAATAAATAAATAAATAATAACAAGTAAGTAGTATTAATATCATAGTAGCAAACTATTAATAGATTACACCCTCGACAGGACACCCACAGACAACAGCACGGACTTGTTACTGGGAAGTAGTGAGTGTGTAGGTCCCAGTAGTAGCATTATTATTAATAGTACATACTACTGTTCCTTTACATTTTTCCTTTTCCTTGTTTCATTTTACTATGATAATGGTCTGGCTTGTTTCGTGGTGTTCTCGAACTTGTTACAACGCTAACACTTTTTTTACACGTATTGCTTTATCTTGATGAATTCAGACTGTTTGGTTTACTCAGTTTCACCGTCTGTGACCACGGAATTTGCATGCCTCTAGTCTAGGATGCATCAGCACGAACTCTGGGTGTACTGACGTCGTTGGGTAGGGATAACTATTACATGTGAAGACAACATACACAACACATATCGTACAACACACGCTGCTGTAGTATATAAACAACATATACATGGAACCAGGTGTGATAGTGGTAGTAGTTTAGATGGACAGGGAAGGAGGGGCGTCACGCCCGAGAGACTGAAGTCTGGGTGTGGCCATCATTGTCTTTAAGTTTGTCGGCCTTCCAATGGCCGTCACAAGATAGCGCAAGACCGCCCTGACTTCTTCGCCATGTTGCGTTATTTCCCCATTGCCATTGATGATGCATTCGATACCCTCCATGAGCCCAGTGCCGTCTTTAGTCAGTTCCTAGGGTCTGCTAGTCAAACATTTTCTCTCCTTTCATTTCCTTGCTTCCTCGTCTTGTCTTGTCTGTTCTTGCTTTTGCTCTCGCTTTTCTTGTCTTTTCTTTCTTTCCGTTTATTTTCCTTATCTTTGCTTTTCTTGTCTTTTCTTTCCTTTCCTTTGTCTTCTCTCTTTTCTTTGTATGATTTTTTCAATTGAATTGCGTCTGTCGTGCGTATGCGTAGTAATAAAGGTTCTACGTGCAATATGTACGTGGTAGTTTTTCTTGGGCGGCAAGCGGTATAATAATCGGTTTCCCAGCGTGAGTAGTAGTGAGACGTATGCACCAGTGTTGACCAGGCACATCGTAGACTGACTCCCGATTTCACTTGTGTAGTCTATGTTTCTGGCGGAGGCGTGAATTGCGCCAGTTGTGATATATGCGTGTACCACTCTTCAAATTGGTTTGTTTGTGTTTTTCCCTAGGGCATTCCTCAGCTGCAGAGTGACTGGACCTGTCCCGTGACCACGGACTTTGTTATGCGAGTCAATGTCAGAACAACAACATATTTTATAATAATACAAATATATATACACTCCAGCTGTGAGATCGACTCTATATACCTACATGTAGCAGTACAACAGTATAGACTAAATTGTTGTTGTTGTTGTTGATGCTGTTGTGTACAGTTTCACGAGAAGGCAACACACAACACATGCAACACACACTGCAGCATATACCGGTTTCACCGGTGGCGTATCAGGTTATCCCCGAGCCTGACATAGGTCAGTTTCGTGAGTTCGAATCCCCCCGAGGGCATACTCGTATAAATTCGTGGGGACTTTTTCTTGTGCACAAATTGACTTGCGAAAAGCGCGAGAGCGTGAGTTAGCAACACTCGATGATATATCGACGAGCGATGGGATTGCTGCACCCTATTGTGCGCGATAAAAATAATGAAGGCAAGAACAGGGGGGAAGAAGGGACGACACCTGTGACCCCGGCTTGTCCAGAAGCTGGAAAGTTCGAAGTGGGCAACATATTTATTTCATTTTTCTTTTCTTTTCTTTTTCTTCTTCCCGAAACCGTCAGATTTATTACATGCATTGAAGGATTTATAGTTTCCATGCACAAATTGATTTGCCCCCCCCCCCCCCCCCCCTCCCCTCTCCCCCCCCCATCCAACCCCGCTCCCTTTTGATTAAAACCAGCCCCCCACGTCCTCCAAAACTCCGCCCTCCCCTTACCGGTTATTTGACTTACAGGATTCACTTGATACCCGGATGCATTCCCTTCCACAGCTGTCAGGTTTTGTCCCCCTCACAAACGGGTTTTTTAGTTTCCGCGCACAGAATGACTGACATCACACTGTTGACCCTGATAGCTACACTGTAGTATCAAGGGAAGTCGCCGACCTATATCCTCAATGAGGACACACAACCCGTGATACGCGCAATCAATCGGGGTATCACACACAGCTTCCAATGATTATTTTCGACAAAATATTCGATCTCACAGCTAGATACTAATAGAGTGTTTTTTCATTTTTTAATTTTAGTGTAAAGACTACCAGGTAGACTATAGGCTAGTCCTCATTGTTTGTAGCAGTACACTATACACGAGTATTTGTTGTTGTTGTTGTTGTTGTTGTTGTTGTTGTTGTTGTTGTTGTTGTTGTTGTTGTTGTTGTTGTTGTTGTTGTTGTTGTTGTTGTCGTTGTCGTTGTTGTTGTTGCTGTTGTTGTTGCTGTTGTTGTTGTTATTATTGTTGTTGTTGCTGTTGTTATTGTTATTGAAGTTGTTCTCCTACTTCAACCGCATTGTATAGTACACTTTGTTACACTGCCAGCACTATATTACTGCGGTATGATGGGAACGAAGTGAACAGTGAAGAAGAGCAATTCGCACAGCAGTGCATGGGGCAAAAATTGCCCTTCCGAGTCAGACTTCCGAGTGGAACAGTGTCGAAAATTATGGCTATATGACACATGTTAGCAAATTATACGTTGTGTGTGTCAATTTTGGCATCAACCACACTGGAGTACGCAACCCAACCTGCGGGAATATGAAATTGTGTTCGATCTTGAACGAAGGCGCTGCATTCAATTGCACGATGTCAACCAACAACCATGTGTTCTTTGTTCTCATGTTGTCATGCAGCTGAGCTGATGCAATTCGTCCTTTATCTCGTCGTTCTTCTTCATTTCAGCAGAAATACAGAATTAATTTATGCAAATATAGTCTATTGCAAAACATTAAGTTCCACCTCGTCTCTCTCTTATGTATATACAATACGATGTAAGGAATGTCTTGAAATTGGATGAACAATGACGTTGATACTTCGGGCCTGGGTCGTTATTGAGGGGTGGGGGATTTCCAATATTTTTATGTCGCATAAATGAATGTATAGTCTAGGAACTTACTGTACGCCGTGATGCGCTATTAATAGGTCAAACAATGGTCGCGGTTGCAAAGAAGCGGTGGGCGAGGGGAAGGGTGATTGGAACTTGAAGACCATGTATGTGAACAAATTGTTGGAGCTACTACTGCATGTACGGCTCGAAAAATGAAGAGTTGATATCACGTGTCGGCTAGTGCTCATTGTTCTGTCGTGGATTTTAAAGGGTGTGTGTGCGTGTGTATTTGTGTGTGTTCGTGTGTGTGAAGGAATGTACTCAGTTTGTATTGAATGGGCGTGGGCGTATGGAAAACTTCGCCGGGACGGAGCACGTCGGGTCTTCGCCAACCAGGAAGACATTGCTTGCACCAAGCGCTAAAAGCCGTTGAGGTGTTTGGGCAGTCGCATGGGAGGGTAAGGTGCCTCCTTTCCAGAACCGCTCGTGAGAAGGACATCGGCACCTTATACCTACTTTCTTGCTTATTGATGGATGGCGGCGCCAATTAGTTATACTTTGAATTCTGGTGTGGCCGTTCCAGAGACAGCAGTGTGTGGGTATTACTATGCAACTGCCGCGTGGACGCTCCACTATATTCACATTACATGATGCGATTATTCCCCTTGTGCGGAGATAGGGTTGTCCACCCCGCAAAACATACCTAACTCGATAGCCATCATGGTGACTGCCAAATAACAGACGAACAATACCCAAGCCATGGCACTCTGGTTGTCTAGCGCACGCATTGATTGGCATGTATGTTCTACAGCGTCGTTGCCAACCAACGCCAAACCCCAAAAATTTAAGTACAAACACATATTTCAAAGTGTATGGGGGCCGGGGTGAGTTTTGCGGGGGCGGCGAGGGAGGGGTGTATTCGATGGGAGGGGCAGGGAGGGTGGAGACGGAGGGGGATGCGAACATTATATCTGCCCGCTAAATGCAGATGACCAATAACTCAAGGACAAACTATGTGAGGTGGATGGGAGCAAATCGTACATACATATTATGACAAAGTCTCGGCATGGGTGCCGGCATTCGCCGGCGCCCATGGTCCGGGTAGGGCAAGGCAGCACTGTTCAACTGGTTGGATTCAATATTCGATAGAGTACAAATAGCCGTTACCACGCAACACGTGGTCTACGCGTGTAGAGTTTAACGTTCAATGCTAATGTATCGATATAGACACAAAGACTAGACTAACAGTGGAATACTTACTTCCACAGTTCCTTGCGTGTGTTTCCGATTCCGACCTTCATCATGTTTAGATCGGATAAATTCGAGCCCACGCAGACTGACCCGTTAATCTGGCCACGAAGGGACGTTTCCAGTTCATTTCTTGATGCTTCAACTCCAGCAAAGCATTCAGGGCAAGCGAGGGGGAGGCCATGTATGCTGCATGTTCTCTACGTAGCCACTGAGAGGCGCGCACTGAGCCAGCTTCTGCTACACCATGCATCATAGTAAATAGACCAGAGGCTTGCAGACCGTTTGCACAGTGTGTATGGTCTAGTCTGATCGTGGAGAGACTTGCTGACGGCATTCCACGCACGAAGCACTGCGTCGCTGCCTTCATCATTCAGTTCCTTGAAAGCTGTAAATATGCTGCTACTTGTTGCTATCTGGTATAGATAGAGTATTAACAGTACGCGATAGCACTGCACTAAGAATTTGGCGGTGAAGAATTTCAGGCTCGAGATTTAGATGGGAAACACACACAGAGAGATTACCTGGTATGGCTTTTTTGTCTTATTGCTGGTCGCTCATTGGCCGGGATCGTACATAAAGCAACCGTCATATGGGGACGATAACGTCCCATTCCACGATCATAAACCATCTACACAATTCATACACATCTCCGACAACCAGGGAGCGAGCACGGATATCACCATGATTGATGTCTCCCCGCACAGTGCGGAAATAACCCCCAACCCCGATCTCTGATTGGTCGGGAGTAGTATCTTATAGAGCCAGCTCCACCCGGGGACGATAAGGCCCTATCCCCAGTTCAGAGGTCATTCTATACCTCTAAAAGTTAGGCAAACCGGGGAATGCAATCGAGGTCTCTCGGGTCGTCACCGCCCCTCACGGTGTGGAAAGCCCAACTCCGTTGGCTAAAATCGCTGTTTGGTTCGAGTTCCGTGGCACCGCCCCACCCTACGAGGATGGTAGAGGATCACCAACCAATGGGAGGCAGTTCCGTCGCACACGGGGGACACAGGGCCTCATCGCCGGTTCAGATATTCTCTAAATCTCTACAACTCCAACAACGCGGGAACTATAACAATGATCTCCCGGGTCGATACCTCCCCGCACGGCGTGTCAACCCCCACCCCATTGACTTATTCGTGATTGGCTGTTAGGCCTTGACCTAATGTGCTTGCACAATTATTTCGATCGACTCGGGTCTTCTCGCATACTTCGACATACATACGGCAAACAAAGGCTGTTATCGATTTTGTATAAGTTTTTCTTCTCATCCCATTTACTATTCTTGCGCTACTTTCGCCCTCCCTCTCAGTAGTAGTATAACTCAGATAACGAGTCACAGAGCGGGCCCTCCCCAATACGGTACACGCCATAGTTCTTGTAGAGGGAACAATTCAGCATTTTCTTCCGTCGTCGATTCGCGTCCGAAGTGTACCTATCCACGCTGCTAGGCGTTCTCAGCAGTATGTTTATCCTGTAGACTAGTCTAAATATTTGAATTTCTGCCACTAATAAAGTCAAATATCACAACGGTGGTGTAATTGAACTCAAGGACCAGCGATAGTAGTATTCGAAGGTAACCATTAGATGGACCACCGGTGCGACCAGCTCTATAGACTATATGTCACTAGAGATGATCAATCAGCAGTAAGCAGCAAGGAGGACGTCAAGTACGAAGCAACACAACACTATTGTTCAGTTACGTAGTCAACACGACCACTGTTCCGTTTGGCCGCAGCAAACGACCAAAACAGCAACGAACGGAAGTAGAGGAACGACCGCAGCCAAAAAGCACGCTTTCCACACCACCGACACTTCACCATAGTCTTTTGGGGCAAAACAACGGCCCGCCGATGCGATACCGGGACGAATGCATGCCACTGGTTTCGTACGTGGATACCGAATACCGGGTACTACTTACTACCTGGTATACGACCTTAGTGGTGCAGCTTAACAACAGGAACGATGTTTCTCCTTGTTCTTTTCGCCGAAACGTTTTCCCTGTCTTTTTTTACACCCTCTCCATCCATGCTATAAGTCAGACAAAAACCTGTGTGAAACAGAGCATCATCAGTCAGTGTGGGTGATCTTACTCGTACCTACATTACTTGCACGTACGAGTACAAACCATGTCGATGTGCCCAACCTACCACCCTCGAGGCCGGCGACGCAGCCACTCGCAATGCTGCTGTGTGGCTTTTTCTGGTGAAATAATCGTAATCACTACCTCCTCATTTATTCCATGCGTGCGCTTGCCACGTCTAGACTATATCCATGAACGTGCGTATCTACCGAAATTCGGAAATTAAATGCACCTACCACTGTACCATGCGATTTACTTTTTAGAGCAACAATTGTTTTTTCTGGGACACAACATGACGCCAATTAATTTCGAAAGAATGTCTTACTTACTTGCTATGTTTTTATTTTTTCAATCTATCCGTACATACATCAATATCCGAAGAATACCGGGAGAGTACCGTTCAAAGTACAAAGTTTTGCGCACTTATCGTTTGTTTCGCTCAGCCTCTATCCGTACTCACGTCGAGGTGCGGAACGGATAGGGCACGGTGAGGGGCGTTAGAACCGCCTCCAGAAGACGGCGCTCGAACGAAGCGATTTGACCTAAAAATTCCAGTTCCAGGAATCCCATACTGCGACCGAAACGAAACTAAACTCCTGACGAAATCCCGGTCCCCTCGAAAGAAATAATTAGCATCCACCTCTGCTCCCTCTTGTTCAAATCCAGGCCCCCACGCCCTTGAAAACTCCGCCCTCCCCTCACCGGTTGTACGACTTACAGGGTACACTTGATAAACGGATGCTTTTCCTTCCACAGCGGTCATATTTTGTCCCCCCAAAAAACGGGTTTCATAGTTTCCGTGCACAGAGTGACTAACATAGCCCCGTTGACCCTGGTACAAGCTACACGGTTGTTCCACGGGGAGTCGACGACCTATGTCATTATTGAGAGCACACACCCCGTGAGACGCCCGATCGGAGTATCACCCCACATCTTGCAAATAATATGAGCTTCGACAGAATCTTCGATCTCACAACTGGAGCGTATTTTTTTTTTAATAATAATATACTTCGTGTACTATATGTACATGTTCGATATCGGTTCCCTGTTTTGAAATGATTGATTGTTTTTCTAGTCCCCTGAAAAAGATCTTTTCAAAATAAGCAATCAAGATCATCCCCCCTACCCTCCTATATTAGTATATATCCATTTCCCCAAAGTGTACCAGGTAAAACATCTTAATCTTCAGAGTGGTTGATATATACGACACATGGGCCCCAAACGAGAGAACGCCAGGTGGGACGAGCTGGGTATGTATGTGCATCGCAGGTCGCTTAACCGTTACAGCGTCTGGTTCTCCCGCCGCTCGCTGCCATCTGCCGGTACCTGTGTATACTGTCGTACAGGTACACCGGCCATGCGCTTCTTCTCGTCGCTCGTTTTGCTGCTGGCACTAGCCTGCCTCAAAGCAACACTGTCTCAAGGGTGAGTGCTGTGTATATAGATTAACATGCTTTGCCTGAAGAACGGTACAAAACCCAAGCGAGAAACGTAGTAGTGTCATAAAGAATAAAACGCTGAGATGTGCTTTTTTTTGTCCAAGAGCCCATGCTCTAAATGTAGTATGGAAAGCACCGTTCCCAGATAAGAAGCCGTTCAATGCTTGCGTCAACATTTCAGTTTTTCGTTTGGCGCATTGTGTCGTTCTCCACATTATGCATGGCGAGATACTTGTGCGCAATTTTGTGTCTCAGCCGCCTCAGACTCACTCGCCTAGCCTCTGTATTTGCGAAGAGAAAAATGCGTCTTTAACCCGATGAACGATGTGTACGTGCGGTGTTCACATAGTCTATATATTTTGTCTCCACCCTGTTACATCAAAAAGAACAATGTCCGCGCAGACGCAACAGGTGAGAGACGAAGAACATCAAGGAAACACGGATCGCATCGGGTGTGATATATTGCTTTTTTTCGTTGAGTTGAGTTGCTCCGTCAGTAAAAAAACGTGAATAAATGGTCGATGTTTACTACTCGTACTCCATCGTTAAATTTCCTCGTTATCGCCTCTCACACGGACAGTTTTCTCACTGACATTGGCCCTTATCAAACAGGAAAGAGGACATCGACATAACATGTGAAGCCCTGGAAGATAACCATATCGACTGGGATTGCGTTTTCGGGCCGGGCTCACTAGGAGAGGTGCACGATCGAGGAGGAACGTTCACCTCGTGCAACTACAAAGGCTCCTTCCATCCTTGCTCCAGGTACAGTGCGTGCGTGGTCAACTCGCATGATACCAAAC
The DNA here is from genome assembly GCA_012845835.1 of Undaria pinnatifida. Lineage (NCBI taxonomy): Eukaryota > Phaeophyceae > Laminariales > Alariaceae > Undaria > Undaria pinnatifida. The sequence goes on from JABAKD010000019.1 coordinate 13,915,060, forward strand.
CCTTAGGAACCCCGTCTTATGCTTCGTGGTGTCCTATCATATCACGTACGTAATCCTTTGATGTGTGGCATATATATACTAGGATGGCCGATCTTGCACACCCAGCCACACAACGAAGAGAATGCGCCACATAATCCAAACAGGAAAGAGAGTACCTCAGGTCACGCGTCTTGCAAGGCAAAATCTATGATCGATACTAACTTCTGGGTTTATCATTGACATCCTACTTGGTGTGCAGTTTCCCACAATACATTTCGCCGTTCGTGTTAGACTTTAATTGTGAAAAGAGCAGCGGGACGATGGGCAGTTAACGAGTAACGTCGGCTGCGAAGATACCACGGGACGCCGTCGTTGTGGGATATCGCAAAGTGTCTATTATTTTGAGTACCTCCGTTGCTCAGGAGCACTTGGGCTATCACCCATGCCAGCGAAAGCGTCATCAACACACCTGCCAGCAAGGCTACAGCGAGCGGAGAGGACTGAGATTATATATGCTAACCACCACCTATGTCATGCATTGATCGCGTAATACGTCCATTCACATGTATTTCCGCAGGTTCGTGGTAAAGAAGGACGAGGAACGCTCCGAGGTCAAAGTGAAAGGAGGGCCCGAAGGTTTCCCGTTCCGCAAGCACGAAAGATACGTGTTTAAATACAGCTTCCGGGCGAAGGAGGGCATGAAAGTATCCAAGAGATACACTCACCTAGGCCAGCTCAAGGGGGCGGTTGATCAATACAGCATGATCACGGGGGACCCTATCTACTCGCTTACGGCCAACACGGACGGCCTCATGGTCCGATTCAGCAACCGCGATACCACTGACAATTTCATCGAGGGTCTAGAGAAGCATCTTGATTGGAACAAGGCTACCGGGCAGTGGGTGCATGTGACGATCACCACGGTCTTCGGCGAGTCGATGGAGGTGAAAACGCATCGGTAACGTCACAACGTTGAACAGCAAAAGCAATGTTTGCTTAGATATTATATGTTGTATTTACCAAATACATTTTGGTCAGGTAAGGAACCACGGTCAGTGAGAAAAAGTGTGAGCCCAGGGAAAGTATCCCTCGCTCTTAAGTGAGCGACTTACGCCACGACAGGTCCAGCCCCACATTACTTTTAGTCTTTTCGCCAGGAGAGCTCTCTCTCAAACTTAAACACTTTTTTTGGGGGCTCTATGAAGTGCAGCTCGATAACCCCCATCCCAAGGTATAGGTTCAAGACGAACATTAATGCGAAAAAAATATATTCTACTAAAGTTTTGTTAAAGAGCCAGGTCGTTCCGAACGTATGACAGCCAACAAGTGCCACCCCTTACGTCGCGCGCTTTTCGTGTTAACCACACAAAGGCTTTTGATAGCGTATATAAAAAACGCATATTTCGACACAACATGGACCACTGAAGCGTATCCCGTGTTGCTGTGTTAGCGTAAGACCGATGAAAATCGACCATTATAGAAGTATGAAAAGCCGTAAAGTGCGACGAAATATGGCGGAATACACCGAGGGGAGATGTGAACACAGCTGCGATCACAGCTTGTCCAGAACGTCGCAGAGGGTGGAACCTTGTACGGGTTGAGCTGAAGAGAACAAGTTAGGAAAAAACATAATAAGACACTATGTTTCGGACTGCAATGACGTCAAGAAGCTGACCGGCGCTCGCACAGCATGATGCGCATGACACCAGTTTTCGCACTCGTCCTGGTCTATTCTTTGTCGTGCGCGGGTAGGGTGATGTTAGAAAAGTAGTTTATGCCGAAACACAAGCCGGAGTCAAGTACGTGGTACTATTCTCAGTATCTATTGAGGGTTGACCTGGATACCTTGTCAACGAGGTGTTATTCATTTTGCATACTTCGAAAGGTAGCCTCCGAACTAAGCGGGTGACCTGAAGTGTAACCGGTTTGGGCGAAAGATAGCATATCCATCCGTGGCGTTTGGCGAAGCGACAAGAATTGGTAGGGTACACACTAAGCTGGGCCTCATTAAACAAAAATAGAGCTTCATTGTGACAACGACGTGCATGCATTATATTGCCACGACGTATCTTTTTTGAAAAAGACCCTGCCGGCTTCGAACGTATCAGGTGAAATTGTCCGGTGCGGTGGAGGGCAAGGCGGTGTGGCCTAAGGACATCAAACCCGTAGCCTGGCACGAGGACGCCAACATGGTACGAATGAAGCTTGGTCTCTACCACAAGACCGACCTGGTGCACGACGGCGAAGTGGAGTACAGGGATATCTCTATCAAAGGTCCCAACGGTGAGCCTTTGATGAGAATCTTGTCCAACCCTTGGAAATGTTTGTTTTCTTCATCGTCAGTGAGGAGCAGCCAAGGCAGCGTAGGCACAGTAAGGTGACGTCGTATGTGTTGCGAACTGAAATCGCTAGTAAACAGCAGCTGAGAGTGCGTGGTCACCGGTTTGTCCTGCGGTTGTGTAAACGTATGCTGATGTGGCCCTGATGACTCCTTAGCATCCGTCAGAACTCCAACCTCCTACGTGCGTAGATAAAAGCATCTTGAGCATTATCATGGGAAATAATATTTGAAGCGTCACACCTCTTGGCTGACAGGGTTGCGGCGCAGTACTCCCAGCGGTAGATTAGTGGTTTGTTGCAAGAGCATTCTTCGAGCGGACTACCGAAGCAACAGCAAGGGGATACATGAAATAAATTGAATGTGTTGCAGCACCGTCAGCGGCTCTGTATCTTGATCGAATCAGGGATATACAATACACAAGACAAGTTTTAACGGCGCAGTCTAGTCCCTAAATGTAGCTCCATGGTGTTGCCTAGCTGGACAACAAGCGGCAAGGTTGCGGGACAGAAGTTTCGCACCAATGGGCTTTTTGCCGCCGAAAAATGAGGACGTCAAAGCAGACTACACGGGTTAGTGAGGCAGTCCATGCACCTTCTCACGAACGAACGTACGCACAAATAAATTGTCCGTTAAGGTGTTCGAGACGAAGACAGGTGAATTATACTCCTCCCAACCTTGGCTTATATCCGAACCAGAATCCGCCAAGTACCATCTAACGAACTCTTTTCCCTCTTCTTGTTTTCCGCGACGCAGGAAAAATACGCACCTCGCCCAGACGCGAGCAAAAAGAAGAGCTGTGATATACTGGCGGCATCATTGACAAATCTGTGACATACTGATGGTGTTGTTGGTGGAGTACGCAACGACGAACGAGACGCCGAGGCCTCTACCGACCGGCGCCTTCTGGAGATGCTGGTAATGGGCTAGTTGTGGGATAATTTGTAGGATAAGAGCGCAAAGTAGCTGTGGTGGTTTGGAAGTAAGAGAAGTAGTTGTGGAAGTAGCAGTGCGGTCAACAGTGGTCACAGTAGTAGCAGTATTAGGAGGAGGAAGAGGAAGCGGAGGAGGAGGAGCAGGCAGATAAGCTGACGGATCAGATATAGGTAGGCAATACGAATCCTTGGCCGTGGATGGCGTGCGATAGACGATCGTGCTGACTTGAGCACCGTTGTTGCAGTTGGGTTGGCCGTCTTGTTGGCAGCAGCCGAGGTGACTGCTGTTACTGCCTTCGTCACCCCCGCCGTTGAACCATGCACGCCCTACTGTCGGGTTGATTCGTTCGATGAAAATTCACCACGGTACAACAGCTTTTGCACGTCGCGCAACAAGTTGCTGATATACACCGCGGTTAAGCCCCTTCGCGATGAGTGAAGACCCGACACCGGTAAGCATGTTTTGAGCTGTTCTGCCAAATGTAAGTACGCGGCTCGCGGGTGACATCGTAGGAGCCGTTGCTTGAAGTAAATACCCGATTCCTCCCAGTCTGACCACGTGCTCGTTGTATAAAAACATGAAAGCAGTTGCTGGAAGTAAAAGCCAGGAGTGGATTCCCAGACGCTGGGTTGAGTGGTCAAATCGCCAATGATCTTCACTGCGTGCAGCAGCTGGTGTAGTCTACTCATCGAGATATGAATACTTTGACGAGGACAAAAAGTGCACAGACGTTGCGCGTGGTAGCTTGAATAGTACTTCGAGGTATGTTTTGATAACGCCTTATTCTGCGCGACATATGTTTTCATGTTCAATTCCTGGCGATGTTTCTTTTAGAAAATCACGAATATCAAGGTCCCCAGTAGACGCACACCTTTTTGTTTGGCTACTAGCACTGATGTATTTTGGCTGGGTCGGTTTCCCTGCATGGACTAGTTGGTGGATAGCTGGTAGTTTATTCCCAGGTATTGCTGTGTTCTATCGGTCTAGTGCCGTGGGATTGTGTTGGTGATTCGTTCGATCATCAGCGTGGTGTCTGATCTACCTCTTCCTGTTGTTATTGTATAAGAGATAGAAAACATAGCAGCGACAGGCACTATAACCCTGCTGTTGTTTTAGATACGCCTAAGATTATCAGCATGGAACATATTTCTGTCAAATTTGTAGTGGTCCGTATCAATTTTGTATAATCGATTATGACGTTGGCCGCATCCTGGCTTTGTTTGTTTCGCTGAATTCCACAGTGCACTACCGGTAGTTTATGAGACGAGTGAGTGTTTGATGTGCTCCCTTGGGTTATCTGTGACATGTGAGGTTGCTCCTGCTGTTTGTCGAAAATATTGAAGTTTTTTTTCCGCCTTTGGGCGTGTTCCGTTCACGGAATAGAAACACGCACAACCGAAGCTGACAGCTCGTTCCGTTATGCTCTTGGGAAGGAATCATAGCGTGCTGAACCCAATGTCATGTCGATCGATGGTGCACCGGCAGGGTTATTGCTATCGCCCGAGTTAGACCTAGAGGACGAACATATCGATATCAGCGTACGGCCAAGCAACGGTTCAAACGACTGACTAAGGGAAGCGGGAAACCTCGAAGAAAACTACTAGACTATGTAGATACAAAAATATGGCAGTGCTTGTCCACGGTACTATCGGCCCTGCGCGGGATTTAACACTGACGGAGTAGGTGGTGATTTTCCCGCAGTGTATGCCCGTCTGCAGCCAGACTGTGTAACTTCTAGCTTGAGCCCGCTAGTAACTGCTCTGTTTCGGAGCCCGTAGGTCGCGAGAGGAAGGAACTCGTTGATCGCAGTGTTCCGCGTTGTATTATTTGCATGTAAATACGTCAGTGAATACATGTGTTTGAGCATCGTGAGCTATTGGGTACATGCTTCAAAACACTTGTCTACCAGAAAATATGACGACGGAAGAGAAGAGGGGGTTCGACTCTGATGATCCTCGTTGTTGTGGCTTATTTCACTTGGAGAATTTGGGAAGGCTGACAAGCGTTTTTGGTGCGTGTTCCTTCTGGTTTCAGTCTTAACGTCTAATGAGTGTGTTTGAATGGTGTAGAACACGTTGATTGTAATACATTGTACCGACTCGCGACCGCGGGCCGGGGGGTATCAGCTCCGAAGACTTCCCCTCGTAAGCTCAAAGAACCTTTGTCTACAATGCAATAATTCTTCGTTGTCACACGTGGAAGTGCCATGCCATCGGCCATGAACCTTGTCGTCATCTCTCAAGAGTCACTAGAAACACAATCAGGGAAAGCAAACTCCCTGACAAGATATATCGAACCATTTTTGTGCGGTAAAATGCACCGCAGCGGTTCAGCATCCTCCAAAAGCCGCTCCCGGGCTATCACCCACAAATTGGCTCTGACTGAGTAGCTTCGAAAATCATAGCTGGCCGTGCGTTGGGCAGCGATCAGGTCCAACAAACCGTGGTCAGGTTCATCTCGACCTAAAACCTACGACGTCTACGGACCGTGAACAACTATTGTTCAGCAGCTGCGTCGTCACTCAAGAACCTTTATGAACAACCACGCACCACGCATGACACCTCTGATTGCGCATGTAACTTGCCGAAGCCCACACCCCACACGGAATGTGTATCTCAGTACAACCCCCGCTCGTTAACGGGCACCATCAACTCCGGACATGCTCTGTCTACACACAGCCTCGGCGATGAACCGCCAGCTGTAGCTGCGTCAGGCTCTATCAGTGTCCTGCGCAAAACCTCCTAGGTAGAAAAACTAGAAATTCAATTTCGGACAGGCCAGAATATCAGCACATCAGAATCCGATACCCGCCCCAAACTTCACAATATGGTCACAAACCAAGCCCATACCGTTGTATGAGCGTCTGCTTTCGCTCCGTCTTCGGAGGAAGCGCCTTGAGATTTCTTCGCAGCACGGTCGGTGCGTCGTGGAATACGCGCGACACCGGCTCCCAGGTTCTGTCCGCCTTCTCCAGTCCTTGTTAGGCTGCTTTGACCGCAAACTCGTCGCCGCTTGCAGCCCGCCGGATTGCCGAGGTGCTCCGGATGTGGTTCTCCCCCTGTTTCTGCCATTGCTGAAAAAGCTTGCAGAGCTCGCCGGTGATCTCGAGCTCGTGATCGGCGTAAAACTGCATTTTCACCACGGGGACTTCGGGCAGTTTGCCTGTGGCCAAGTGCTTCACCGCATAAACTTGCTCTTTGACACTGTTGGCAACACGGCACGGCAGGGTCCGGTCCAAGTGCTCACGAGCTTGCGGTGGTTATAGACCATGCATACCCAAGCCACCAGAACATAATCGCCGACCGTGAAAACCAACAGCGTCTTGCCGCGATTGCCGGGAACTCGGTGTACGATACGGGGTGGACGCGTTGCGGCACCAGTGCCAGGAGACCCTTCCGGGTGTCCGGCGGAAGAATCACCACCTGTGACGACCTGCTTTCGTAGATTGGGCAGACCTTAAAACCCTCCGCATGCCCGTCGATGAAAGCAGTAAAGGCCGTACTCGGGACATGCCCCATCAAGACGCAGTAAGGGGTCGTTATCAGTGTTCAATGCACATTGCACGGACGGTAGTATTACAACCCACTCAATGCGCGGCCGGTGCCTTTCTTGGCCATTGCTCTCGCCCCATGCATCACTTGGCGCATCATACCGATGAAGGTCCCGTCAATCCACGCTCTGTTGGCCATGGAGAACCAAGCTCAACACCCCGTGTTATTCCCAGCTTGCATATCACATGGTTACGGAAATGAGTGGCGTTGCCGCTCACCCACGTTGTTGGCGGCCCAAAACGCGGCACGACAGCGAACAAGCTCTTCCACAGTACCGATCGCCGTGCACGCTCTAGACGGTGGCAACCATGTGTATCCACTCACGTGTTCTCGACAATGACCAGCACGTAGTGTAATCTATGCGCAGCGTGAATTCCCGGCACCCCCCGCGCCTCTCCCCCTGTAGTGGAATCGAATTGCACAACTGCGTTGGCCTCTCGCCCATGAGGGGTGTCTTCCAGCGTGGGCACTACCCTTGGCGTCCGCACAGTACAGACGAAGACGAAACATCTCCCCCATGTTACCAGCCATGTCCTCCAATATGCAACGCCGCTAAAGCCGAGCCATTGTTGCATTGACCCCGCCGTGTCTGGTCCCCTTCAATTGGGTACGCACCAGCAGTCGTTTCTTCAGAAACTAGACCTCGGCCGGCACCCAGATCACACGGTGGCCATGGTATTCCACCCGGTACAGCCCTTTGGAAAACTAGCGAAGCCACCCCCAACGCCGTATCCAGTGTTGGCCTGTCTTCCGCGGCGGCCCCCTGAACGCCGCGACCACGACGTTGGTCGGAAATTGAACGCTTCAAGCAAGAGCCACCTCTGCGTGCTTGACGTATTCATGCACGAACACCGGACGTTCGGGTCGCGTCACCCAACGCGACAGCAGGTCTCTCCGGCAGTTATCGTCTCCAAACATGTGCGCGATAGTGTACGTAAGCTGTCCGAAGAACACACGACATCCTTGCAGACGTTGTGCCACCGCCTTAGATGAGGGCGCTATGTTCGCACCAAAAATTTAATCAAGGTGCCGAGGGTCACAGTGAATCGCCACCCCAGGTATATCAGCCTCTTAGACGTTCTCACGATCGGGAAGCCTCCTTGTCCACCGTTGCCCATTGCTCATGCGAACCCCTAAAGAGTCCACTCAAAAACCTCTGCGGCTCATTGGACGTGTCCGCATTTGCAACGCTGCCTCCCAAGTCGACCGTCGGAACCTGGGTGGCACATCCTCCTCTTAACTTGTCACTCGCATCAGGGGACATCGACATTGCAATCCTGGCTTACGGTGATTCGGAGGCCCCGCTTTACTCACCCGTAATTGCACAGCTTCCCACGCAGCTGCACGCTAGTCCGCCCACTCCCTCCTGCCGTACATCACACGCCGCGCCGCCACGCGCTTAGCGCACCGTTGGTGGCACATGAACTCCTCGAGCAGCCCCCGCAACGGCGCCTCTAGCTCCCAGAGTTCAGGGAGAAACGTACGCATCCAATTGGTGGCTTGAAGGAGCTGCATGGCCGCGAACGCAGTTTATGGTCGACGCATCTCACTCAAACCATGACATCGCGCAGGGTCGTGACTCACCGTCTGTCCGGAGGGCCATTTGATGTCCTATCGGAAGACAACCACCGTGTGGGCTGCGAAAAAGTACCCACGCTCCTGAAGACGATCGAAAATCGCCAACAGCCGCTTGAAAAGGACCTCAGGGGTCTTCCCCCGGATCACCATGCCGTACACCCACACCAAATATATGTTGTCGATGTACCTTCTATCGGCGACCGGAATATCCGGTGGCGGTCAGCAACCCCAGCGGAACACGACGCGGCGTAAATAACCCTTCCGGAATGACCATGGTGAATATTTTCCGGGCATACTCACTCCGCGGCACCCCTCAGTAGTCATATAGAGTGTCATAAGTGCACCAAACAATCGCGCTCGCAAGCAAAGATGCTTTGTCATCCATGCTTTGCATGGGCATAGTCGACAGTTGCATCATGTCGATGACCAGGCCCGATAGTCCGTAAGCATGCAGTAAGAGTGAAAACCGATATCGCCACGCTTGCGTAGGTCGCCTGTGGGTTCGAAAACACTCTTTCGGTCGTTTCCAAGCTGGCCATGTGTTCGTGCAGCAAGGCCGCCTTGGCTGACGGGGACGCACGCAGTTTCGCCCGAACCTCTTATGCATCTGGCGGAAGCCGCACTATCATGGGCTTCACGCGCGCAGGTGGATCGACAAACAATGCCCGGCGGAATACATCAAGGTACGTCCGAAAACCGATATCACGCAGCACCTTGGCACATTCGGGCGGTAAGCCATAGCAAATAACGTCATCGACCGCCGTCTCTAAAGCGCCCACACGATCCTCCATCTCCACCACGGAATTTTGGAAGACCATGGGAGGTTGAGACGGCAGAGTCAGTGTGAATTCACCGTCGACATCACCTGGTGCATCGCCTCCCGACCCGGGCGCCGCGAATGCCATTGCCACCCGCAGCACAGCACCAACTTTGGTCTCGCCCACAGAATAAGCTGTAACCTCCATCCCACCTTGATGCCTGTGTGCCTCCGGTATATAAGCCTTGAGCTGCGCCATGACGTCCATGTTGAGCTTCTCTCTCATCGTCTTCTGCCCAATGATAACAACATCGCCTCCCCCATGAAGCAACATAAACGGCATGGTAAACCGGACTGGTCCCCATGGAGTTTCGGTCGTTAAGTAGAGCGGGCACGATAACGTCTCAATATCACACTCCTGGCCTAACGACGGCACCACACGCGCATACCCAGTAAACACCTGGGTTTGCGCAATTTCCGGCTGTCCCCGCAGAACCTCTACCAGCTCCTCTGACATTGCGCTTTTACCTCAACAGACGAGAAAGCACGGGGGACCGCGCGACGCCCCGCGACATGCTGCGTTAGGGCCTCCAAGTGCGATTCGGTATACACCGTATCCACCATTTACCACCACTTACACCCGGCTGTAAGACCGAGACACATGGGAATGAAATTGTGCCGGAAACCCCACTCTACTGCTGCGGTGCAGACGCCGGCATCTGCACTCGAACGGGGCGAACATCTGCCGCTGTTTCTGTGGCCAAGGGACCTGGGAATCATTGTGCTCCACCGTCCGTCGGTGATCCCGCTATACACTCGCCCCGTATTCTCCCGCGGCACGTGAATGTACACGTAGTCGTCGCCATTGGACGTAGACGTTTCACACGCAGCAGGTTCGGTCTCCGTAATCACCGACTTTGAGGCGGTCTTGTACGCATTAACTCGACCGGTGGCAGGCGCAGATGGCCTCGCTCCGGGTGTGCTAAGCGGGACCGCTTGTGGACTGCAGCTGCTGCTTGGGGCTCTGGCCCAGGCTCTGGCCATGGAAGGCGTTTTCGCGGCGAATACTGTTGACTTTGGGGGCAATCACGCTGCCGATAACCTTGCTTGCCCACGAGAAACACTTGTTGTCATGCCGACGGTTGCGCTCTGCTTTCAAACCAGCGGCCTTGGCAATCTCGCTTGAATCGTGCTCGTCCGCAGCACATACCGGTGGCTTGGTCCCCGCAGCAGCCATTGACCTAGCTTCACGTCGATTTGGCGTTTGGCGGTGTGCAGCATCACTTCTCTCAGGTACAGCTTGGTCCTGTCGCTGCTTGGCAATCACGCTTAACTGTGCACCAGGTTCATGCGCTACGAGATAAATGCGCATTTTCCTTTCGACCTTGCGTCGAACCTCGAGTGGCTCAATTCCCGCTCATATGGACTCCACAGCACCCTGTGAAGCTCCAGCATACACTGCCGACCGTCGGGCTTCACTACCTCCGTGAGTCCGCTGTCAGCGAGTTCTTTCTGAATTTGTGCAGGGAACTCTTTTGCATGAATACTCTGCTGTCTACCGACAAGGTTGCATCCATCTTCATCGGACTAAACATCCGAGGGAAAAATTCCTCATCATTCGCCTGCTGCGTACCAACGCTAGCAAACTGTCGGACCCGTTGCAGTAGCTCCTCCCCGGAGAGATTGAACCAGCGATTGCCATTGTGGATCTCACCAGTCACCATCATGGGGGTCGTCGAATCTACCAACTCTCGACTCCTCGCGAGCACCGGTCCACATCCATCTCCGTTTGGTATACACATTTGTTGCTGGTACTCCGAGTAAACCACAAGAACTTCACGCAAATTTTCGACAGTATCAACATCACCACCCAACCTGGGTGGTCGGTCTCCTGCTATCGGCACCTTGACTTCCTGCTCCAGCCCGTCACCGGCTCGACCTCCACCTCTGTGGCTACCCTAACATGTATAATGGACTCCGCCAGCGCTCACCTCATGCTGCGGTTGGGTCTCCCATTGCTTTCGGCCGATCCGCGACCGCGGGCCCGATCGTGCCAGCTCCGAAGAAGGCTCGGAGTGCACTTTGCCACAATGCAATGGTTCGTTTGTCATCACACGGGGAAGCTCCATGCGATCGGCCATGGAACTTTCGGTATCTCTCAAGAGTCAACAGAAACACAATCAGGGGAAGTAGAACTGCCTCTGAAAAATAGTATCCAACCATTCTATTGGCGGTAGAATGACCAATGATTCAACGACGCATGCTGCGATATAGATATCACTTTTCGTCTGAAATATTTTCTGAATGACTTAAGACACTCCTTAACCCAACATCGTCGGAAATAGACATTTTTGTGCATGGTTCACGTGGTGTACCTAGGCCATGGGATGTTTCACTCGGTAGCAGTTTTAGTTTCATCCAAATCAGTTTTTGGGAGGGGTCTTAAGCTCCCAAAACGAGGAACACCTGAGCAAAAACGTGGCGCACCTCTACCTTCGCACGGGTCCAACCACAGCTGCACCTATGAGTGATAAAATGCCCAATGATACGACCACAGCGACACAGCATGTAGGGAATCGGACAACGCGCAATATTTCATGTTGTTTTGTGTGTGGTTCTCGATCGCGTTGTATGCGTGTGTTGGCTTTGGTCAGAGGTTTTCCCTGTGTTGTTTGTGTCCTCTCCGCCAAGTCGTTCTGGGCCTGTTATTTCACTCTGCGGAGGGGAGGGGGGGGCGGCGTGATCCCCAGGGGACACCGTGTCTTCATCCCCATGTTTACCATGCGGACATGCTGTGTAGAATTTCGGGGGTGAAGAGGGTGGCTGTTCTTCCCGAGAATAGTGCATATAGCAGTCACTCCTTAGGTTTGTTCTTCTTTATTGATTGAGCGTTCCTAGCGCGGACGCTCCGCGGCAACACGATCTGTTGTGGTTATAAGGTTGCCTTTCTTTGTGAGAGTGTGTGAAGAAGATGGACAACACAGGCTCTGGTCTTTGAACAATGCTCGCCCTCAGCTGTGTGTTTAATCAGCGTATACTATGTGTCGCTAAAACCTCGCGCATCGAGTCGCTTGTAGTCGTCGCCGACGTTATTAGACCTCTGATATATGAGATGGGACGTGTCGTGTATCAGCTCTTGGCTGGTGTACGCCCGTAGGATCGCTTTTGGATGACCCGATGAACACACAGCCTATATGACTTGAAGCAAACGCAGGTCACCGTCAGGTAAAATTGTAGAAGAGCTCCATATTCAGACGAAAAGAGATGTTGGTCGGTGACCCCAAGCCGATATATTGACTGATGATTAATTTGCTCAGCAGATGCGAGCTGATGGTGAGCAAAGAGGAGTGACCACGTGAGGGGCGTCCACGCGCGATGCGCTGCTCGTAGCTCATACACATAGATACGCTCAGCATCGGGTACGAACAAAAACCAACCACAAGCTATGCCCCTAGAAAACAAAAGACCTCCATATGAAACACTACGTCCTAGTTGTTGAACTTGTATCTCGGGGTACGTAAGAACGACCCTACGCACGACAGCTTACATTTGTTACTTCAACAACCACTCGTATCTTGAATATTATGCAACCAGTTCCAAAAGAGATACCGAAGACTGTCCCTCTTGACGCGTACGGGTACGTACTATACGTGTACCAGGTATCGGATATGATTAGCATGCAAACTGCTACGTATCATGCACCTAAGATATCACTGCTAAGACTTCTGCGTGCGAAATACTGCATCGTTAAACGACAACTACCGGGCTGGCAGGTAACTGTCTGTCGTACTGGCAACTCGCAATGTAGACTATACCAGATGACGTCAAGTGCAAGTGCTTTCAAGGAACGACATAATGGTTAATGACAAGTAGCATCTCAAATAAACGTGTCTGCGTTCGTGGATGGTGCACATACGTTATTGATGTGCGGTGAACGGAGCTGGTTTTCTTCTGTTTTCGCGTGCATGTCGATGCATTCCACTCATTTGTGTTTTGATCGCTGCTGTCCTGGTCATGGTATTCCTAGTTAACCATGTGCAGTGCGCTACATTTTTGTTACCTACCTGCTAAGTCGGATTGTATATGGTCGCTTCTCTTCAGTGATGCGTGAGCTCGCAAAGTTCGATGAAAATCGACGGTATATAACAAGCTGCAAGGTGCGCGATAATGACAAAAAAAAACGAGCAGGAAAGGGAAGACATTTGTGACCACGTATCGTCCAGAAGGTCGCTGACGAAAGCACCTCCCACGAGTAGAGCTGAAGAGCAATGTTGATCATGCAAACATTTCACATACATGGCTTTCCTTCGGAGATGTGACAATGAAGGTGACGCAAGAAATAAGAACAGCACCAAGCACCTTGCGCATGCCCCCCCCCGCGGTGACCAGTACGTCAACAGCCGCAGAGCAGCAATATAACGCAAAGCAGAAGCCGCAGCAATATCAACATGAACAACATCAGAAACTATATGCTCACTCGAAGACAGAGGAAGAGAGTGCACGGATAATATATCTCCGCACGTATGTTGAGATGAAATGCAATTTTTACATGTTCTTCTCTGTTGCTTGTATTTATGTCACAATGGCCCTACGGCAGGGTCGATGTATAAGGTTCTTGCCACGGATGCGTATTGTTGGTCCCTGTATGAGGCAGGTGCTGCATAATGCCGCCGTTTGTCCGTTCCTCAACAAACCGAAAGAGTGAAATCACAAGTACCGAGTGCCAGGTTCTTCTAGGCGGGATCGTGCTGACCGGCAGCTTTTTTTACGAGCCGGGATACTAACAAGATGCCGATCGACCAATGAATGCAGAATTGAACATTAAATGGTGTGAATATGCCTTGCGTTGTGGAGTGCACCAGAGAATAGCGGGTGAGAAACAGAGGAGCGAATGGAACTGGATGACTGTGTGCTTGTAGATGTGCAGTATCGCCCATGGGTTGCTTTGTTTTTATCCCTACGAAGCGTAGAGAGTTTTCCCGTTGAGTTGACAGTAGTGGGGTGGTGAGGTCACCGGTATGAAGACAATTATAATACGTATATATACATTATTTACGTTGCTCCTAGTCAAGGCACATCATGGAGAGAAGAGGACCTCCACAGTACAGCAAGCACAACGAGGAGTGACGGCGAAAGAGCCAACATCATTCCATCATCTCCATATACCACTACGCTTTAGCCAACCTATCACTGGAAACCCTTCTATACGCAACCGCAATCATATCTGTATCTTATCCAAGCATACAACAGCCTCCCTGCTTCGTGAATGATACGGCATGTTGCTACATTACCATGTCAGCCGGTTAAACCGATTCAATGAAAACTTCAGTCAATAAACATCCTCCCAGTACTACTGTGACAAGAAGGAAAGATTACAGCAACATGGTCGTCGAAAAGCACTCCATAAATCTAGAGATACAATTCAGGGACGGTATTCAACATATCTTCAGGAACCTAAGATCTAAGTCGTAAACTCCGAAGTCTGAAACCAAAACTAAAATCGGAAATCTATAGCCAGAAAACTCAAATCTAAAATCCAAACTCCAAAACCCAAAAACCCAAACATCGGCCTTATAGTCAGCACTCAGCCTTTCTCATAAAAGCATTGTCAGCTCCATAGAATAAGGGTGCCAACAAGTGTGATCGGACAGCAGTATCAAAACTCATTTTCAACCTAGACAAATGCCTCCCGGCTGGGTAAATTCTAAAAATCCATTCAGATTCCAAATGCTCAAATCCAGAGCAAAAAAATGTCATACTAGACAACGCAATCGCAAAAACTATTATTTCAAAAATCCAAAAACAGTTACTTGCCTCCCTAAATTCCATGCACTCCAAAAGGTTCCAAAATCCAGCTAAAAGATGCAGAATAATCCTCGAAAATCAATTCGGATAAGCTCGCGAAAACAATTGTCGCCCTCGGGTTCAGACGTATCAAACTCGTCGAGTTGGAGACGTTTTTCCACTCAACGAGCCATACTCCTCTTAAGTGGTCAAGAGAATCCTACCCCGCAGAAGCGGTAACAGGTGGGCGTGACCCCTCCCTGTAGGATGAGAACTAAACGATTTGACTCAGCTGGGTCTCATTACGGGGCTCGTTGAGAAAACCCTAGACGTATTACGCAGGGATGACCCCGGGTAGTTTACCAAAGACCGTTGCCGTTCCCAAGTCCCAAAATCTTATACTCCCAGATGATAATATACTCCGCATCAAATCAAGCGAACCCTGCCCCGCACAAGCGGTAACAGGTGGGCGTGACCCCTCCTTGCCGGATAAAAACTATACGATTTGGCTCAGTTGGGTCTCATTACGGGGCTAGTTGAGAAAACCATAGATTGATCACACAGGGATGACCTCTGCCCACATGACAACCCACCGGAAACCGACCTCCTATCTATGACCTTGCTGGCATAGTCTGCATCCGCATACACAACCAACTCCAGCCCACTGCCTCTCTGAAAAGTAATGCCAAAATCACTCGTGGAAAAAGCATACTCTAAAACGCCAACCGCCGTCTTCCAGCGTATCTCCCTGGGCAAGTTGGTCTTCCTGGCTACCGCTCTCACTGCGTTTGCAATATCTGGACGTGTGTGATTGGCAATCCACATTAAGCACCCTACCAGGTCGCGGAAAGGCCAGTCGCCCTCGAATTCAGTTGCATTGAACTCTTCGAGTTTAAGGCCCTTTTCAAGCGGGCTCTGCTACCCGAACAGACGCCAAACTTCAAAGCTGGGGTTTCAGCGAAGCTTGTTGCGAGGTCGTCAACGTGCCAGAATCCGAATCTCTAGAATACCGGCAGCCAGCATACCACCTGAGCTCGCCAAGTTTGTTAATGGGCACTAGGCCGTTTAAGGCTTCGTAAAATCGATCGCAACTAGCCTTCCATCCTACTGCGAAGATGCCGTCCACATGAAATACTGTTACTATGGAGACAGTTCTAGACTCGACCAAGCGCAAGACACACGCGTTTGACAGACTCTGCTCCAAACCAAGACTCTTCATGTGCTATAGCAAGTGGTTGTGCCCCGATCTCGACGCTTGTTTCAAGCCGTAGAGACTGCGGTTCAAGCGTACTACCTTGCCAGACATCTCACGACCACCCTGGTGCAACTGCATAAGAACATTTTTGTCCAGGTTTAACTGAACGAAAGCCTGCTCTGTATCGAAATGACAAATGTTCAAATTCAATTCGCAAGCAATGGCACCCAACAAGCGGATGCACGACGCCGTAGGCGTCGGGGGAAATGTCTCCAATAAATCGATACCCTCACGCTGCTCGCAACCCCTCGCTACCAACCTCGCCTGAGCGCTGGTCGCAGCACCAATCTCATTCGATTTCCAACCGTACACCCACTTCCACAAAAAAACATCCAGGCCGTTTGGTTGCTAAATCGCACCGTAAGCATCCGCGTTCTCCAGGCCACCATATTATTTCTCCATGCTATGTCCTGAATCCCGAGCGCTGGTCGCAACATCAATCTCATTCGATTTTCAACCGTACACCCACTTCCCCGAAAGAACATTCAGGCCGTTTAGTTGTTAAATCGCACTGTAAGTATCCCGTTCTCCAGGCCACCATATTATTTCTCCATGGCCTGAATCCAGAGATCGGAATATTCGTCGGTGAGCGCTTCCGAGTACGAGCTCAGAATTAGGAGCTTACTCACCGGGCCCTAGGGTAGGGGAGGGTTCTTGTGCGGTGGGGCTTGATGGTACATTACATGACCAATACCCTCCCGCGCAGCCATCAAACAACAGTCCATGTTGCATACACCCCTGACTGCGCACGGATTGCCCCCTGGTGCGTTCTAGTTGAGCTACGCCGTCATTTACAGTCTGCGGTCTGTCAATTTCTGGCTGGTTGCGAGCAGCCTGCGCCCGCGTGCGCCCCAGTTTTTGTGGCTCGCCACCATCACCAACTCCTGCGAAATCATCCATCAGTCCTCGTGGGAGTTGATGACTAAGAGCTGGGTGCTGATGCTGTTCCTGGTGTGACAGCAGCGATGACTGTGACTGGGTCGGCTGTGCCGGGCCTGGTGACGCCCTTGACAGCACCAGCGACTGCTGTGCCGGCCCCGGTGACGCCCTTGACTTCCACACCGGTGATGGCTGTGCCGACTCCGGTGACGCCCTTGAAATCACCGGTGACGCCCTTGACGTGACCGGGGACGGCTCCGGTGACGTCCTCGATGTGACCGGTGACGGTTTTTCTGGCCCAGGTGACGTCCTTGACGGCACCGGTGCTGGCTCATACCACACCTCCGTGTCTTCCGGGGGCATCTGCGCCTCTGACAGTGTCGACCTAGGTGATGGGGTGTTCATGCCCCATGCCGCAAGCAGCAACCCAGCAACGGCTTCCCGCGGATGCTTCCAAGTAACATCGCGGGTGTACGACTGGCGGCCGAACACAAGCAACAGCAACAGTCCCTCGGGTGGTTGCTGCGGCTGTTCGAGAAATAGCACGTGTGTACCTTTGGCTCAGATTTCAGCGCCCGCTTCACATGGTGAAATCCAGGCTTGAGAAATGGGAGCAGTCGCTGGAACGATGCCCTAACGTACAGCTTTTGGTCAGGCGACAACATGTCCGGCTTGTCCCTCACCCTCGCCGACACGTCGATGGCATCACTCGCGTGCACGCACGCTTCGGCCGATGGAGGCCTTGTCGGCTACAGAGGCACGCCGCTGAATAGACCGGGAGACTCCAGGCAGGACGCCACCGCGGCCTCTAAGACTAGGGCAATCCTGCGCTCGACCACACCGTCGTACTTCGGAGAGTCTACGGGTGTGTATTCTTGGCGGATAGTGTGGTGGTTCAGCAGGGTCACGAACTCACCCTTAATGAATTATGTACCGTTGTCTGAGCGCAGGCACTCCACAATGGTTGAGGTGCCCTCTGACCGAATGTCAGCCAGAAAACCAGTGAAAACAGCGGGCACGTCGGACTTCTCCTTGAAACCGTAAGTCCATCCAAACCGAGAAAAATCGTCCACGATCATCATTGGGTATTGGTGACGGCCAAACGACGCGGGGAGCTTTCCGGGCAGGTATACAAACACACGCTCAATAGGTTTGGTCGAGCGACTGTTGGTAGATCTCAGAACAGGCATCCTCCTCCCCTTGGCGTCGGAACACCCAGCACAAGGGACCAACTCTCCCACCATTTCTTCACCATGTTGACGCGCCATCTCGCGTAGGGTTTCAGCATGTTGGTGGGCTAGCGCAACGTACAGATCGTTGATATCGACCCGTTGCTGCTTCCCAGGGACAAATACTGCGGTAACCATGGGGGGGGGCGGTTATCCGATTTGCGGAGCATAATGAGCCAGTCTCTCTGCGCACGAACGAAACACTCCCCCCAAGCATGTGGACCCCCTTGGTGCCCATGGTCACCCGGCACTTTGACATCACAGCGTGCAATGAGAACAAGTTGAACTGGACTCCAGGTACGTATGCCACGTTCGTCAGTCGTACATGCGTGTCACCACCTTGGCAGTGCATCAGCAGAGACAGCTTGCCAAAGCACTCGGCGACCATCATCATCATGTCACCTATCACTAACCTCTCCTTACCTACCGGAGGGGGCTTACAGTCAAACATCCCAGTAAGGGCCCCCGTGACGTGATACGAAGCGCCAGACTCGGCAACCCACTCATCCATACCGCTACCCCCAGAAACGTCACAGGGCGTCTCTTTCATTTCGGAGGGGGTTTGGATTGGTTGAGCAATCTGCGTGGTGAAAACGTGTGGGTCGTCAGACGTGCTACTGATATGCGTGGATTCCGCTGCCCCTTGAGAGCAACACGGGGAGTAGACTGTCGAGGGGGCGTACGGTGGTGCTGCTGTGGCAACGTATTGCAGATCATGGCTAGTCGGAGCGTAGCCACCAGCTCCATAGGGCTCATGGCTTGCTCCGGCCTGTCAATTTCGGTCGTATGATGAAAGGGGGGGGTTAAATGAGGCAGCGTGCGCGCCAAAGAACCTGAGATAGGTGGGTAATTTTGCGCGACGTGTGCATGTTCGTGCGCAGTGCATTGAGCGGCATAATGCCCATACTGCTGACACTTGAAGCATAACCGGAGAGCTATCGGGGTACCACTACGTGGAGGTCCCGATCCTGACGGCGGCGGGGATCTCGGTGGTATCGCACCAGGCGGAGGTTAAACTGGTACGTATTCCATCTGGGGTACATCACCAGCATTCTCAAAAGGGGCCAACCTCGAGTCATCCCAACGCCACTGCCCATATGCCGCATCTAAACGGTACGTTGGGTCCACTACACCACCACCACCACTTTCGTGCTGTTGCTGCTGTTGCTGGTGCGGCGGCTGCGACTGCTTCTGCTGCTGATTTTATAGTCTGTTTTACTGTTTCGGTTTTGCGTCCCTTCCCATCCCGTGGCCCCCTGCACCGGCTGGTTGAGCACCGCCGGCGTACTGAGCATGTGGGACATCTCCCTTCGTCTGACCCTTACCCCTGCCAACATTCTGTTTGTGTAACATGTACGCGTTTTTGGCTACCTCTTCTATGTTGGAACGAGTCAGGCCAGGGCTGGACAACAGGATTTTCTTTTCTATCTAGTTAGACGCTGTCAGGTTTTGGACTACCGTAACTGACACAAGATATCACCCGTACATGAGCAATTACACCCCCGACAGGATACGACATACCCCGGTGATCATTTTGGGTGTTTTTGACAAACCATCAATCATCACCCGGGGTACATAAGATAACTCACCCCGGTGATATCGTAGTGTAGATTTGTGGTTTGTGGCTTCGAGTTTTGGTCGTGGTGTCTCTGCGTAACTCTTTTTTGGTCGTATCGATAGCGAGTTAGGTAGCAGCAGCCCACTTTTGTGTGGGGGCAGGACGGATGGCGCAGCCACCGCCTGGTATCATATCGGACGAGTTCATTCGATTCAGGTATATTTTAGTTTTTTATGCTCCAATCCAAGCCCGTATTTTTTTTGAAGCTTTCTTCGTCATTGAGGATGTTGCGTTATCGCCGAGGTCATGTGCTAAGAAGTTTCGTCACCTTGGCTGGGCCCCTTTGTTTTACAACAACCCGGTATCGCAGGTAGGTACCCACAGCAGGAGTGCGGGGCAGCTGCTGCTAGTGTTATTGCAGGCATACCACACCCCTTCAAGTGTGCGGCAGCAGCGGTCCAACTGTTATCACACCCTCTTATTTACACCTCCAAACACACCCTGTGGGTGCTCGGACGTGCTATCACACCCCCTTGCTATCACCCCCCCTCATTTATCACACCGTCAAACACACCTTGTGGGTATTCGGACGTCCTGTCACACCCCCTAGTTTATCACACCCGCACTTTATCACACGGGGGTACACAAGATATTACACCCTCCACAAGATACCACACTCATTGATGATTTATCGTAAATCCCCAATAGTTACCACCGGGGTGTGTTATCTTGTGTCAGTTACGGTACACGCACCTTCACGTCGTCATCATCCTTTCCTCCCCTAGCATTGTAAGCTTTTGCACTGTCTTGCGGATGCGGCTCAAGTATCCTACAGGGTCTTCACCCTCTACCTTCGAGATGAAATCGAATTCATGCGCTACCCTACGTTTTTCCGTTATTGTCCTCAGAGCATAAAACTCAACCATGACTTTCTATGCTCCGCTAGAGAACTTGGTTTCTAGCATCAGGGTCAAACCCGGGGGGTCAGAGTCCGAAGCTTCCAGCAAAACTCCCGAGCCATTCTATCATGAAACATTGTCGAAGCCAAGTGCCTCAACAGCAAGTCCTCATTAGTGAGGGAGTCATCCGCTACTTTTGAAGGGTTGGATGTCTCTCAGTTGCCTCAGGTTTTATGTGAACATTTTTCTCGTCCAATGCGGAAGATAATAGTGCCAATTCGGGCGTATGTTAAGGATAGTAGCGCCGATTCGGGTACTATTGGGAAATATATGGGAGTATTAGGCCGCACGTTCCACACGAAGAGTTGAACAATCGTAAAAATAAAGCTGTGCGTCATCCTCGCGCCTGTTTTCTTGCGTGTTCGAAGTTCGAACGGCGGTTTCCGAAGAGCTGGGCTGTTCGATCGACCGCATGACCTGATAACCTAATGAAGTTTATATTTATTTCTATTTGGTGTAGCGGCCATGTTTTTTGTTTAACTTATCTTTAAAGGAAGCATAAAACATAATACATGTATGCGGTGCAGGAGTCATAGGACCTATGTCAGCACACAAGTTAAAACATTGTAGCAGGACCTTGGCAATAATGCCAAATGGTAACGAGATATTAATTCAAAGTCAGTCATGGTTGTTTCTGATTTTTTGTTTGAAGGTATTTCAACGGATTCCTCCCAAATACGCCAGTACTGAGTATAATCATTACCTCCATTGCCCCCCCCCCCCCTTTCCCACAATGGACAAGCCTTTCGAGGCCACGATGGTGGTGGGCGTTTGTATAGTAACCCTATCCGACTCATAGTCTACGGTCAAAACGCCGTCACCCCATGGATAATAAAGCAGTTCAACCGTTGTGTACACCATGGGAAACACTGCCCGAGCAAGCACAGATTGACTACTACTCGCGTTCAGCAGAAATTGTACAGCAGCTCTCAAGCGGAAGTTCTCGTACAGCAGTACTCATGAAGTAGCACTATACTGAGTGGTGATGTTGCTGCTTGCTTTGAGCGACAGGACGTGCAATCGCACAGACAGGTAGAACGCAAGCTCGAGTTAACGACGTTATCGCCGAGCTCCTCTGTGATAAATGTACGGTCTCCGGCACTACTTGCGTTTTGCGTGGAATTTCATGAAAGCTTCCGTGGAAGTTTTCATCACTTTCATGGAATCCTTCATGGAAGATATGGAAGCTATGGAAGCTTCCATGGAAGCTTCCATGGAAGCGATTGAAGCGGTGGGAGCTTCCATGATATCATGGACAATATGGAAGATATGAAAGCTTCCACCGACATACCTTCAACGGGAGCTTCCACGCAAGCTTCCACGAAAGCTTCCATGGATTTAACTTCCACGGAAGCCTCCATGGAAGCTTTCATGGAAGATGTGCACGATATGAAAGCTTCTACGGCAGTAACTTCGACGAGAGCTTCCATGAAAGCTTCCGTGGAAGCTTCCATGGAAGTAACTTCCACGACATCTTCCATAAAATCTTTCATGGAAGTAATGGAAGCTTTCGCGGAAATTATGGAAGCTTGCATAGGAGTAACTTCGACGGAAGTCTATATGGAAGCTTCCGTCGAAACCTCCATGACAGATAGGGAAGACATGAAAGCTTCCACGGGAGTAACTTCCACGGAAGCTCTTGCGAGAGCTTCCGTGGAAGCTTCCATGGAAGATGTGAAAAATATGAAAGCTTCCGTGAAAGACAATTCAACGGGAGCTTCCACGAAAGCCTTCAAGAAAGCTTCCATGGAGTTAATGGAAGCTTTCGCGGAAGTAAGGGAAGCTTCCAGTGAAGTGGAAATTACTTCAATGGAAGCTTAGGGTTAGGGGTAGGGCTAGCCGTGAAAGCTTTCATGGAAGCTTCGGTGGAAGTTGCTTCTGTGGAATTTGCTTCCGTGGAAGCTTCCGTGGACGTTGCTTCCGTGGAAGCTTTCATGGGAGCTTCCGTGGAAGTTGCTTCCGTGAAAGCTTTCATGGAAGCTTCCGTGGAAGTTTCTTCCGTGGAAGTTTCCGTGGAAGCTTCCGTGGAAGCTTTTCATGGAAGCTTCTGTTAAAAATGCTTCCGTGGAAGATTTTGTAGAAGTTGTTTCCGTGGAAGTTTTTCATGGAAGCTTCCGTTAAAATTGCTTCCGTGGAAGCTTCCGTGGAATTTGCTTCTGTAAAAGCTTCCGTGGAAGCTTTCATGGAAGTTTCCGTGGAAGTTGTTGCCGTGGAATCGTCCGTGGAAGTTGCTTCCGTGGAAGCTTTCATGGGAGCTTCCATGGAAGGTGCTTCCGTGAAAGCTTTCATGGAAGCTTCCATGGAAGGTGCTTCCGTGAAAGCTTTCATGGAAGCTTCCGTGGAAGCTGCTTCCGTGGAAGCTTCCGTGGAAGCTTTTCATAGAAGCTTCCGTTGACATTGCTTCCGTGGAAGCTTCCGTGGGAGTTGCTTCCGTGGAAGCTTTTCATTGAAGCTTCCGTTGAAATTGCTTCCGTGGAAGCTTCCGTTAAAGTTGCTTCCGTCGAAGCTTTCGTGGAAGCTTCCGTGGACGTTGCTACCGTTAAAACTTCCGTGAAAGCTTTCATGCAAGTTTCCGTGGAAGTTGCTTTCGTGGAAGCTTTCATTGAAGCTTTCACTGCATGGAAGCTTCCATCGCTTCCATGGAAGCTTCCACACGCTTTCATGGCAGCTTCCATTGCTTCCATGAAAGCTTCAACGGAAGCTTTCACGAGCTTCCACCAAAAATTCAGATAGTGCAGGTGGCCCTAAATGTAGTGTAGACCGTGGGTTCCACTTAAAAGTCCAAGTTTTATTCCCTGGCGAAAGTCCATGCCCGTTTTTCTTTCTATTCTGACCAAGGTTCAGACAGTGAATTTTTGCAAGGGTGTGTTCGGTAGTGTACCGGTATTCTCGGTACGTTTCGGTATGGATGTCGTACCGAACTTACAGAAGTGTCCGATACCGGCATTGATGTCGTACCGAAATTAGCCAAGTGCCTGGTACCGGTATTGATGTCGTACTGAAATTACCGAAGTGCCCAGCACCTGTACGAGTATAAAAATCTGTACTGGTACCGTCGGTACCGGTATTGATGCCATACCGAAGTTACCGATTTGTGCGGCACCGGCATTAATGTCCTACCGAACTACCGAAGTTTCCAGCACGGTGTGGATGTCGTTCCGAAGTTACCGAAGCTTCTGGCACAGCGATACCGCCGGTATAGACCGACGGTATGCCTCGGTACGTACCGTGTTTGCTGGTGCTGTGGTGTTCTCAATATCGCATATATGATACCCAGCCACAACAAAGATGCGGGCTGCGTGCGCTGCTCTTCTTGGTCTCGAGGTCCGAGCTCGCGTCCACCGACAGCTAGCTCTATATATTGCGGCTGCGGAGACACACGTCGATCGCGTTCGCGCATGAGTCCAACGCATCGCGATCGTTACTCGTATACATGTGTGAACCTCGTACTGCTGCTGTAGGACAAGAGGTTCTGCTCAGTAAACTATATACCTGTTGAAAGACTGATGCCATTTTTTGATGTAAGAATCCTACAGGCCGAATCGTCAAATAAGACCTGACGACTTGCGCCATCGGATTATCATATCAGATTTTATCCGGTTCTATTTTGCAATAATAATTATTATAAAAATTAAAATACACTCCAGCTGTGAGATCGAAGATTTCGTCGAAACTCATCTTTGCAAGCTGTGTGTGATACTCCGATCGCGCGCATTACGAGTTGTGTGTCCTCATTAAGGATATAGGTCGGCGACTCCCCTTACAACTACAGTGTAGCTATCATGGTCAACAGGATGATTTAAGTCAGTCTGTGCGCGGAAACTATAAAACCCGTTTCTGAGGGG
The DNA here is from genome assembly GCA_012845835.1 of Undaria pinnatifida. Lineage (NCBI taxonomy): Eukaryota > Phaeophyceae > Laminariales > Alariaceae > Undaria > Undaria pinnatifida. The sequence continues at coordinate 13,939,708 of JABAKD010000019.1, forward strand.
GACAAAATCTGACAGCTGTGAAGGGAAAGGGGGGCCTGGTTTTGATCAAAAGCGAGCGGGTTTGGAGGGGGGCGGGGGGGGGGGGGGGGGAAGGGGCAATTTGTGCATGTAAGCTATAAATTCTTTCGAGGGGATAAATCTGACGGTTTTGGCACCAGTATATTATTGGGGGCGGGGGGGGTGGGGGGGGGCAGCTCAATATGTGCCTGGAAGCTATACACTATTTTGAGGGGATAAATGTGACTTTTTTGGAAATAATACATCAGTTTATCATGTATATCCTGGGGTAATTCGTACAATCAGTGAGTAAAGAGAGGGTGGAGTGTTCGTGGGGGTGGGGTTGGGATGGGTTGGGGGGGGGGGGAAGGATGGGGGGTGGGGGCGGGGAGGGGTGGGGGCGGGGGGGGGGGGGGGGGGGGGGACGGCTTTAGGTGAGGGGTTTGTTATACGTGTGGTGCTAGGTCTAGGCGAAGGTGCGGGTGATGGGGAAGAAGGGGGCGTTCGAGGCGGGGGGGGGGGCGAAACACATCGGCATGGATGGCTCTCGAAAGATAATGAGGTGATATCCTGTGCGTGAAGTGTTTATTAATGTGGCGGATTTCGATATTTGGTGGGGCGTTTGAGTAAGGGAAAGCAAGAGGGGGGGGGGGGGGGGGGGGATTTTTAGGAGGTGTAGGTTACAAATAATATTCAATAATTATGTCGGGCTGCATAAAACGATTGATCTATGTATCAGGTCGAAAAATAAAAGCCTGCAAGTCGGAACCGGATCGCGCAAAAAGCAACCATGTTTTGATGTCAGAATCTCTCGGTACAAGGTTGATGTCGTGGAAAAAGTGTCCGAAACCAGCATCGATGTCGTACCGATACCACTACCAATTCCGATGCAAACGTCAGGGGGGTACCGGTATTGATGTCGTATAGAGCTCTCAGAAGTGTCCGGTACCCGTATCGATGTCCTACCGAACTTTCCGAAGTGTCCGGTATCGGTATTGATGCCGTACCAAAGTGTCCGGTGTAACGGTATTGGTATCTTACTGAACTTGCTGAACTGTCCAATACCGACAGTTCCGGCGGTATGCCTCGGTATGAACCGTACCGAACACAGTCTAGAAATGTTGCACTCGTATTTTACTTCCCGTTGCGAAGATCTCATCTGTCTTTTGTTTCTTCGCTTCTTGATGTGGGCATGTAAAACACGTACATGTGTGCTAAATTTCAGGGTCTATATCTCGAAAATATCGGGAATGCAGGGTCGTTGTGCGTAAGAATGATTGAAATTCGCAAGATTCCTTTAAATGACTTGGTTTTAGCCTAGGAGAGTGTTTTTTTGCTAGGTTCTGAACGTATAGACTAGGCAGGACAAAAAGTCTTCGTCTTTTTGCTCACGAATAAATCTACAGGCACGCGTTATAAGCCGTGATAATGTTTTAAGTAGCCAAGGTGTGCTCCCAGGCACGCAGATTATCACCATTGCGTATTCCAGGCACTGCTAGCTGCTCAGTGACTTTCAGCTTTGTTAAGTATTTCACGTACCCCCGAGCACTCAGTAATTCTCAGCTATATTTTGTACTCGGGGAACTCGCAGCTATTCAATCACTTCCAGCTGTAAGCACTGAACATGTACTGGCTGGCACTCAGTCAAAATCAGTTTAACGTTCTCCAATTTTTCGCAGGTACTGAGTCATTTTCAGTTTTTCGTACTCCAGGCACTGAGTAATTCACAGTAACTACTATTGGCGAGACAGTTACTGAGTACCAATGACTGTGCTTGTTTTCTGACGAACGTTACAAACGTGTACACATCCGAATCCTCTGAACACAGGTTGCCACGTGTCCCTCAAGACTCGACGGTTGGGTTGCAATAACCGTACCAGGCATAACTCTTGCACCCGTACAATTTCTGGACGGAACACGACGGTTCTCCATTAGCCCGCCTGGTACACTGCGTGAAATCGATGCCTCGAACTAAGGTATCCAGCGGGTCACCGACAGACCGCGAGTCATCTTGTCTTGTTCTTCGTCATGAAACACGAAATACAACGTGCATCAGGAAAATACTTCTGCCGAAGGCGCAAGGAGCACCCCCAACACTCTTCCCGCCCGAGTCGGGTCGAATCACGTAGCTGTAACACACATGTCCTCAACGGGGTGGCCAATCGGCACCGAGTGTGCTGTTGACGACGAATCAGACAGCTGCGACACACACTTCTTCATCGGGAAAGCCAATCAGCGTAGTGCCCTCCTCAACCTCGCCAACGGTGCAGTTGTCGTCGTCCTGTACGGGAAGCAATGGCACGAATGGAAGCGAGCAAATACGAGTGTGAGCAAAGATAGCGTGCAGCGATAAACGCCTAGGTAACACCTCTGAGTGTGTCGTTTTGTGAGGACACGACGCGACCGCCCGGGATTGAGCCGTCTTCTATTAATAGCACACAAGTATGACGCACAATGACGACCAGTATGGCAAACCAGGTAGCAGGTACCAGGTACATGCCGGGAACAAAACATACGCAAAGCACATTCCAAAATTCGTGGTAAGTGCGGAGTAGAACGTGTACAGCCTCGGATGGATGACCGTTGAGGATGATTGACGGAAAATATTTGCCCCTGCAACCTGCTGAGTCCACCGCGAGACACAAAAACCCCACGCCCATCGTTCATAAAACGAGCAGACGCCCCACCCACAACTTACCCCGCTGTTATTAAGAGTGTCTACGGTGTTGTCCCTGAAGCGCACTTTGGACGGCTTCTCGAAGGTCAGTGAGCCGGGGACGTAGTCCGTTATCGTGCCACTGCGTGATTGTCGGAAGCCACGACGATGGGGAGGAGGGCCGTGTCACAGATTAGAAAAAGCACAAGACAATGGCGTGTCCTTGCCGACGGCATAGTGTTGGCGGAGGTTGCTCTGCTTTGTAAGCCATGCATAGGTTGACGCACGATTGGACTCGGAAACGTGGAGCCGCTGGTCGTTCAACGTATTTGCTCGGTAAGAAACTGAACGCCTTCTCGTGTCAACCTGTTTGTCCTGGAACCAGCTACCATGATTAAGGGTTATTGACATGTATCCGTCAGAGGACGTACACACTCCCCAACATGCGAGGTTTAGCTGTCACACAGCTTGCAGAAACATGAGTTTCCATGATATCCTCTCTATCTCTCACCTGTAGGTTTTACTTCGTAGTGTTCGAAAAAAACCCGAGAGCGCTAAGCCGCCTTAACAAATAGGGCATCTGTGCTAGTGGTAAGGTGCAAACTCTGTGAAACCAAACCGAACTTGATAATGCTGGACACATACCCAGGTACCTGTGTGTAAAGTCATTGCTCGGGCGGCAGATACCAGGATATATCCAGAGTATATACGCTATTAGGGGTCGGTCTAATCGGAGCAATATTTGCAGTGACACACATTATTGTGTGTTTTCAACCATTTCACCCCAGTGACGTCACTATGACGTCACTAGGGGGCGCTCTGACCGGCGCTTGGTATAGGGTATAGGTTAGGGTTAGGGTTGGGGTTAGGGTTGGTTGCATCTATGGTGAAAAACACAGTAGTGTAGGACACCCAATCGAAATCACATCTGGGAAATATATATTGACCTTCAATCAAGTTAGAGAAAAAATAAACAAACGATGTGGGAAATTTAAGCCTTTTAGCACGATTATCACCGTAGCGTGCTACGATAATAAGAGGTGCACCGTTTTTTTCTCAATACTACCCCTCAATTTCGGAGCTTGGGAAGACCTTTCCCAAGAACTGATTTGGAAAAAAATGAAACTGCTACTTGTACCGGTAATAGGAATAATTCCACGGCCTAGGTACACAACAAGAATAAGGTGAAAATAAAATCAATTTCAGCCGACTTTGGGTTACGGAGCCCCGTGCTAGACCTCTATCGTTACCTGCGTCCACCGAAATCCCGATCGGGGGACAAAACACTTGGGAGTTAGACTTGGAAAATTTTAGGAGTTGGCTCTTCAATATTTGTACTGAGTTTCAATTTAATCACAGAACACCCTCCTCATATAGCGATTCAAGCTGTCCTGAAACTTACCTTAGTTGCGAGAAAAACTCGATCATGCACAGCTTCGATTTGAATGAGCCTGAACGAACCTTCGCGGAGGGGAATAGTATTCAAACTGACGAAGGCTATGATACGGGGGGCACTTTGTGTCCCAGCTGTTCGCGACTGACGGGGGGTTCTTCAGACGAAAGCACCGACGAATCCGGGCCGTAACATAAGCGACGTTCAAGTTTGTTTACAATAAAGAAGTGTGGCGTTTATTGAGACCAGGAAGGCCACACACAAACTCGTCGGACGTCAAACATAGGGTTAAAAAACTGGCCAGTTCTAGGCGTTCAATCTACTTTCTCGAATGGCGCTTTAAAATTGCTCTCAAAAGTCGGGCAGCTTTTGCGGTAAGCGTGGAGCAGGGGCTACTTGACGGAGATTATTCATCAAGATTTGATGCGTCCCCACCGTAGCGTTAGTCAATTGTTGAAGAACCCACCTCTCCCAAATCTCTCCCAGCATGAGGGAAAAGGCGCCACCAGATTCTGCGTTGTTTCCGTCGAACGTAACCCCCTTCCTGAAACTGGTCACGAGGACAAACACGACGAAAAAAGAGCGTTCGATTAGCTGTCCTCGGGTGGCTCGTGTGTTCCTTGGGGGGTTATGATTAGAGAGAGGGATGTGTAACAGGCCATGAAAACCCCCCGTGGGGCGCGACAGTTTTCTGTATTCGAGGTGGGTGTTATACAGGTAGCTCATTGTGTGTTCGTGCTGAGCTAGTTGATCTCTCTGAAATCGGTGCTACTCCTGTATATCTCTAGCTCGAAAATCAAACCGCACCAGAAAGCCTGTGTACCGCAGTGTGGGGTGACGACAAATAATACTACGAAAGAGGTACGGTGGATTTCTCAAATAAAAACGTGTACGATCAACATTTTCGTCAGCGCAGCGGATCTGTATTTTACTAAAAGTTATCTACTAACCTCACCCGGGGGGGGTATTTCTTCGAAAGGGGTCCCTGTACTGTCCTTACGAGGCTTTGTAAAAACCTGGCAACTACTAAAATACGCCTGTATCTGCGCCATGAATTCACTCCACACCAGATTAACCTTACAGTAGGGTGTGCATCAGAAAGTGTCTATGTCCCTAACCTGAAGGAGGGACCCAATATCTCACACGTAACACGACGTCGAAGGCATTCCTGCGCACAACCCGACCAACGCTCTTGTATGTCCTAGTCTCGAAAAAAGAATAAATACGATACTCGAAATAAATGTATACCCTAACCGTTAGTTCTACAATGAATGGTTGAGGAGCTCAACCGGCCACAAGCCTATTGGTCCGAAAGCTGCAGGGTTCCCCTGACGTAGGATGTCTCAGCACCATTGCGCAAGATTGCGGTTAGTAGACGTGTTCCAACACCATACGATTGCGGTTAGAAGACTTACTGGCCTTGTGGTATCAAGGAGGTGCGAACGCTACATAACTACTTGCTCGATAATGTTCTTGCTGTTTTGGTCGACCCTCCATTTGTTGCTGCCGGCGCTCGAGTGTGATCCCCAAGGGCACCATAAGTCTTGGTGCGCTCTGCTGGCGGTTGATTCTATGCCCGCGGTCAGGATTAAGGGGTCAGCTTCTGAATGGATTACGTCTGGGTGTGACCAGGGTGTCAACTGAATGATTGTATGCGCTTGGACTGACACACTAGTCATCTCGAAATGTCCGTAGTTGGCCAATGAAGAAGTTCATCTGCTGTAATAATAGCGGTACCCTTTACAACTAATATAAGTTTTACAGTAGGAAACGTAGCGACTATCAGCCCTTGAAGAAAACAATGGGGACGGTGAGGAAACTCATTTGGTGCACTTGACAGTATAAGGCGTTTACTATGGAGTCGGACGCAGGAAATTACCACAAGACCCTGTACGTAGGCGGGTACTGCATGTGTTATTAGACACTTACCACGGCAGCCCGAAACGGCCACCACGGCATCGCACACACAAATTTGGCCCTCGACAGAGGATTGAATGATTTGCACCCGCGAACCGAATTGAAGTAGGCTTCAGAAGGGGAGTTGTTTTGGGAGATTATGTTCGAATCGACTCAGAGCTACGTTTTGAAGTGGCTGCCGCTTTCAATATTTTGGAGGATTCGGCGCAACCACCGATGCACAAATGGTTGCGAGGGTGCGCAAACACAAAACATCCCGGGGTATATTTTAAGCTCACTTTTGACATGCCCACAACTTCATTTTACTGAAAAGAGGGTATTAACTACTGTACAATAATACATAATGTATATAAAAGTCTGCTTCACGAAGGTGGAAAACACACGCTAGACTCGGTTTATAATACTGCCAGTGAGCAGTCACCGCACCCCCCCCCGCTCCCTCACGATGGGTGGTCTGTGTCCTTACAAACAGTGTCTAGTTAGTGGCATTGGAGTCAACCTTTGACCTAAACGATCACCGCTACAACTATCCAAAAGTGCGTATTAGGCTCCTTACCAGGCACAAACTTGGCAGCTCCACCATCAAAAAAATATGTAGACATCTCCACCAAAGTCGACAGGGGATGACATTTATTGAGCCTGGTTAGTGGCTAACGTAGTCGCCCCCTCGCAATGGACGGCGGCCGCGGCCCATACGTATTTAACGTCGATACGGTTAACAATCAAGTTTCGCTGCACAATGACCTTTTTTTGGTAGAATAAGGCTTGCTTGGAGTTACTCACGTCACTTCCCCACCGTCAACAGCAAGGCCACCGCCATTGTATTGGGAGTCGTTGTTGTTGAACTGCACAGCGCGTCGGAACCTGGGGCCACAAAACAAGAAAAGAGGGTAGGCCCGCTCGCGCGCATAAGATTTGAGCCGCAAAATGGCGGGGTACTTTACCAGGGGATCGGATAAATTCACGGGAGGCATTTTTTAACGGAGTGTATAAATATAGTAAGAATAAAATGTAAATACGGTGAAAGTGTAATACCCCATGATCACACACGGCTTAAGCACAAAGAACTCAAACCGAAAATCACTACAGTAGTTGTTTTGTGGCGGTGGAGCCGCTAAGTGGAACAAGTTTACGGTGACAGTGAACCATTTTTTTCTGATGCTCATGGCTTGAGGGAAGCCTATTATATCTCGCCCCCAAACTGATTTGGGCTAGCTATTTTACGCGCTCACCGATTGCGAATGACATGGCCCCTTGGAATACAACAAACAAAATGTTGAATATATTGAATAAAATCCCGACGATTTACGGTTTCAGGATGAGGCACGGTCATTTGAGAAAGCAATGTTATCCCGCTAGCGTAGCGCACCCATCGAGTTCCGTCGTCGAGGAACATCTAGAGCATTCAGAAAAAAGCTTTGGGGCACGCGCTACTGTACGGGATTACCCGAACGTTCGAGATCTCATCAATCGGGAGATCCGCGCCGGACCGACAAACCCATCATGAGTAAAACAACTGTCTGTTACACTCCCATGGCAGAGTTATGCAGCGAAGTTCCCTTGCTATCGTAGAGATGAGCAAAATGCTTTCTGCGGCTCTTCAGGTGAGGAGAGCTCTGTCGCAATTTATCCAAAACCTGACGTGGAGAACGTCTGAACACGCCCCCTGCGGAGCAACCTCATGGCCTAAGTACTTGATAAATACCAGTAAATTCTAAGAGCAAGCTTGATGGAAACAAGTAGATGGCATTCCACAGATTATAAGTGGCTCCTGAGTTGAAGGGCTCTCCAAAAGTAAAAAAACACTGTTGAGGAAACGATGCGTACGCTACCTACCCAGCGTCCGTGTTTATACAGTATTGTAAACATTCGATGACAGTTTGACGGTAGTTCCCCAGTTGCCGATCGCCGGTTGTCAAGATCCGACTTGGCTAATAAATGCCATAGCAGTGTCTCAGCACGATCAATGGATACATTGGGCACTCTTATCGCGGCACGCGTCGGTTGCTTTATCCGCACGTCAGTCCTCACGTCAGTGATCCCAGGTCGTTCCTAACCGCACCACCGTTGCTTCCGGAAGTGTTGTCGTCGAACGTCGCCTTCCCGTAGAAGCTGCGGGTTAAGCGACACCAGGGCAAAAGCGAATCAGTGTCACGTCGTACAGCCAACCTTCACTTTGATAAGAGTAAATAACAGAGAGGATTGCCCCACCCATATCCCACCCATGGCCAAGGACATATCCTACGCGCTACATGCTGCCAGTATAGGCGGGTCTCACGTACGCCGCGTCGAATTTTACACACAATGTGCCCTCAAAATTGTCTTATAATCAGTTGCCGGGTGTAAACCGTTTTTTGATCTGCATCATCTGCCTAACCCTTCCTTCCCTGGGGTTTATCCGTGCTACAGAACGACCGGGGCTCACGTCATGATTCCGTTGTTGTACAAGCTCGCGCCTTCCTCGCTTTGGCAACTGGTGTCGTGGAACGCCGCGTCACCTCGGAAACTGCACACCAACGACAAGCGCCCTCCGTTTGGACGGATACAGGGAAGGGCCTCGGGTCAGAAATGACCAAGGAAGGCATAATCGGCCCTCTGAATGGGCACGCAGCATTTATTGGGAGGGGGGGGCGGTGACGAGGCCACACCCCATAGCAAAAATTTAGCTGAGGGTGATGTGTGTATTTTGTGAATCGACTGTAACTGCTGTAGTTACCCTATAATAGCCCTGCCCCCCCCTGTACGCGTTTATTTACCTGAGTAGCATGCAGTCTAGACAGGTGCTGCGCTAGATCAACTAATGCCTTTGGGACTTGATGTATTTCTTCATTTATGTTAAAGGCAAAAGGCGATTTCAGCATCAGCAACACGAATCAGCAGCCCGGGATACTGGAAATGGGAACGTGTCCGATCTGAAACGGAAGGTGACGTACAACATGCGCGCCCCATGAGAGGCCTCGCTACTCGCTGCGGCAGAAGCATGACCCTTTGACAATTGGTCATTAACGCTGCGCTAACAAACAACCTCTGAGTAACGGTTTGAGCAAGGTACGGAGAGGCACTCGCGTCGGGCGCTTGTACTCGACCTAGGCATTCAACAAGGGCATACAGGTTTTAATATTATACTGCCTACCGCGCTGGCAAGAAAAAACAAAGTTTGGGTACTCTAATATTAGTACAAACCGACATGCTTATATCTGATTATGTGTGGGGATATAGACCATGCTATGATACTGCACTAGGTTATGGTTCATGTATATATACGATATAACCTCACAAATGTGCGTACAACTGTATCGGGTATAACATTAGTCTATACGACATCATTGATATAACGTCATTATCTTTCTAGCCCTCCATGACGTAGCTTTCATTCTTCCCCCCCCCCCCCCCCCTCAACGCCCCCTCCTTCCCTACCACCCGCACGATCGCGTAGTACCACAAGTATAGCAAACCCCTACATATATTATAAAAAATGAAAATACACTCCAGCTGTGAAATCGAAGATTTCGTTGAAACTCATCTTTGCAAGCTGTGCGTGATACTCCGATCGCGCGCATTACGAGTTGTGTGTCCTCATTAAGGATATAGGTCGGCGACTCCCCTTACAACTACAGTGTAGCTATCAGGGTCAACAGGATGATTTTAGTCAGTCTGTGCGCGGAAACTATAAAAAAAACCGTTTCTGAGGGGGACAAAATCTGACAGCTGTGAAGGGAAATGTATCCTTTCATCAAGTGAATCTTGTAAGTCGAATAACCGGTGAGGGGGGTGGGCGGAGTTTTGAAGGACGTGGGGGCCTGGTTTTGATCAAAAGCGAGCGGGTTTGGAGGGCGGGGGGGGGGCGGGAAAGGGAGCGATTTGTGCATGTAAGCTATAAATCCTTTCGAGGGGATAAATCTGACGGTTTTGGCACCAGTATATTATTGGGGGCGGGTATATATACATATGCGTTATACGCGCGATCGGAGTATCACACACAGTTTGCACATATGAGTTTCGACAAAATCTTCGATCTCACAGCTGGAAAGTGAGTTTTTGTTTTTATCATATGGTTTTGAAATACCGTGCAGCCTTGGTCGTACGTCGCGTCACCTTCAGCACCGCGGTTCTAGCGTGTGAAGACTTTTTTTTTTCAATTACATGTGACAGACTATGACAAGGAAACGTCGATATACGTCGCTAGTGAACATCGCACGAACCACGTGAGGCAATCATGGCTGTAACCTCATAGGTTAGAGGAGCATATTGCGAGGAATACCAATAAATACCGGTATTCACACAGACAGTTATCCGCAGGGCGGTAACAAGAAGTCGACCAACGATTAATTTCTCATTCTGGGAAGGTGTGTAACAGGTCGACTTTGAAACACATGTTACACATCGTCCTTGGATGAAAACCATCCCGTAAAAAATCTCACTAGCTACCACATATCATTCTGCCTCATTAATTGCTTTGTTACAATACGTAGTACCTTGCACATTGGTATTTTTTTCTCACACTTTAAACTTTTCAGCTTCTGGTCAAGTTGTGATCACAGGTGTCTTCCCTTTGCCCCCCCGGTTCTCGCCTTCAATTGTTATCGCGCATAGGGTTCAGCACTCCCACTGTTCGTCGAATTTTCATCGAGTGTTGCTAACTCACGCTCTCGTGCTTTCCGCAAGTCAATTTGTGCACAAGAAAAAGTCCCAACGAATTTATACGAGTATGCATTCATCGGGGCTCGAACTCACAAAACTGACCGATACCAGTCTCCAGGATAACCCGATACGCCACCGGGGCGACCGACACAACATAGCTTCTTCGACAATGGGGCGCATGGTATATCCCTAATTCCTATGATGCTACCGTAAATATCAAGTGATCGTGGCTCCTCGCAGCACCTTATTTTAGAAGTGGCGTCGTTGTTCTCCACGTCACAGCCGTTGGTCCCGTCCAAGGTGTTTCCGTTCCTGCTGAAGGTTGCCGTCGTTGAGAACCTGACAAAGTAGCGACCCGTCACATAATTGTCGGAGAGTATATCGTCTCACGTCAAGCGTGCTGTGAAGGGACGACTCTGCTCCAAATTAGTCAGCGATAAAATACACATACAGTATAGGCCTCTCTAAGTGCCGGTTCGCTGGTAGTAGTGCCGGTTGCACCCTATTGTGTTCCTGGTTGATTCATTTTGCCTACATGGAAACGAAATGTAGCGGCAATAGACAGAGTAGGACCAGTTGCAGCTATAGTACATGCGGCTGACACCTGCCGGAGGTACAAATAGAGGGGGCTCTAGCGTATATCTTCCGTGGAGATACACGATCACAGCAACGAAAAAGTCGACCTAGAAAACATCAAAAACCTGATCAACCACTGCTGGGGTGTTCTCACTCGTCTTGCACACGGTGCTCCGTAGCGATTAAGTTGTATTCTCGAACAAGTGCTCCACCAGGGAACAAAAAATGCAAGGGAGATGCGCCGTTCAGCGGTGGCATATTTTGCCTTCCCGCCACGTCAACCACAACCACCAACACCACGGGTACGCGGTCTGCTGACATGGGTACTGACCTGGGACTGGAAGGCGAAAGTAGTGTCTGATAGTCGACCGGGCTGTTCAACCGAGAAACTACTCTATACCTCGTCATGTCCGTACATGTAGAGCATTGACAGCGGGTTGCCTAGTCGCGCGCCGCATTGTCGTTCCGATCAAACCTCCATGGTCGGGTGAGCCTATTATTATTACAGATTAGTTCCTCTACCGATCGGAGTCTTGAGAAATAACAGGAGGTGCATCTGTTAGAGGCACACCACAACCACTGAGCTATGCAGTCCGCGGACGGGTGACGACCGCATAACTCCGGTGAGGTGCTGGCGCATCTCGCTATCGAGCACAGGTTCGTGGGTTTGAATCCTCGCAACGCCCTTCTGTCCCCCGCCCTTCTCGTTTGATAATTTGGTCATCTGGAAACTACAGAAATGCAGTGTATTAGTTGAAAACAATCCGCAAAAAGTAGGACGTAGCATGCAACCGACAAATATTAGGAAAAAACGCTCGTAGATTCTGACCTCACGAATCCACCCTCAGTGTTATCGATGCCGATGGCATTGTTCTCTATGAACGTAGTGTCGCCACGGAACCTGCTCAACACAAGACCGAAACGAAGGCAGACAGGCGGGGTGGGCCGGGGTATATGCATTGTGTAGCGAAAACATTCCCAACAAATCGGTCATTTTCTCTGTCTATCAAACCCGCCCTACCGTCTGTTATCCACGGGCAGCTGTCCATATTCATATCGAATAGAGGGACCCACCCAGCGTTGATGAAAAGCGGACTCTTGGCCAAGCAGGGTCTACGGTTGGCAACTGTCGCCCTCGGGCTAGCTACCATAAGGGCGCGCCTTTCAGTTCTCAAGCTCGCCACTTTAGCAGCTCCTTGCCTCATACCAAACCCGACTTAAGGCGATTGTTGAAAGACAGTGAGCATTTCTCCGTGCACATGAGATCCCGCCCGGACGGGTAAAAGGATGTTGCGACGCGTGCTACAGCAGAGGTGCACCACCTTTTTTCCGAGGTTTCCTAAATCTGGGAGCTCACGAACTCTCCCAAAAACTGATTTGGGAACTACTTAAACTGGTACCGGAGGAACGGTCCCATGTCCTATGGTACACAACGAAAATCATGCAAAATTATTTATTTATTTTCCGACGCTTGTTGGGTTAAGGAGCTCCGTGTTTCAGACACCGTTTCAGACGAAAATTGCTCTCTTCATCGTAGCACGCGTCTTGCCCCAGTAGTGCTACACCAGTATACCTCAGTCATAGCACGCGGCTCCTGCTCTGCTTGAAGGACCTTCACGAGTGCTCCCACAACAACGTTCGTTGCGTCGGCGCCAAGGGCACGGCGTAGGTGCTCAACGGTTTCCGCGCTCGTGCGAGTTGCACCGCAAGCAAGTCTAAAACGTTAGGGTATGTTATACACAGTATTAATAATTGAACTTACAATGTGCAACATGTCATTACTCATAGCTCTACAGTTCCCTTTGCACTACCGAGCTGAGACCGCCACTTGCGCGGGCAGCTATATATATACGCCGTTCGAGCAGTTTGCGTGAACCACACGTTATTAGGCGCGGGGTAAACCCCGGTAAATCCGGCGGTACAGATCGCGAAACAGCAACGAAAACTACAAGCAACTGGTGGCGCAAGTGATTCCGAGCACCTGACATCAAACGAAGGCCATGGATGAGCCCCTCCAATCGTAGCCTGGGTGTCTGTGAGCGTGTAACTAGACAAAATGTTCGGAAGCGAGTTGACCCTACAAGTGATCATTACCGGGCGCGCACCAGGCAGCCTCTCCGCGACTTTAAGCTGCGCCACCGAGACGCCCGCTCTGCGGTAGGGGTAGCAGGTTCTGACCGACCGAGCTGCTCAGCTAAGGAACCCACACGAAAATCATGGAGTTGCTAAAGTGCGATACAAACATTGTTTTCTGTTGTGCGTGCCTGGGCCACGGGCTTGTTCACGGGCTGTTCACGATCCGTGTGGTAGATGGCAGGAAATGGGTGATGAAAAGAGCTCATCAGGTCCGTACGTTGTCCCAGAAAACCAAGGTGGTGTACACGTAAAACCTTTTCAAGCGGCATATGTCCTCGGCAAATATCGATTCTCGTTACGTACGGTCTCTCACTTTAAGGTGCCACCGATAACTCGGAATCCGCCGGAGTTGTCCTCCACGAGCGTTCTCTTCTTGAACCTGCACCCGAAACACGTACGCAGATGAGAGACAGATAGGTGGATCCGCATGATGAGTCGTTGAAAAATGTGGTCACGTCATGTGTAAACCTTCGCCATGAGAATATGAAGGCTTCGGCGGGTTCATGTTTGTTATATTTAAAGTATTATAGAGCAACTATATGCCACGATGATGGGGGTTTGCCTTTTGCATGCTTAGATGCCAAAGAAACACTTAACCCGAAGGTACTACAACCTGTAGGAACAAGCAACCCAAAATCGTCCGGATACCACCCGTCGTCTTTTACACGTCTTGTTTCCGGTGACCAGTCGGAGTGCACCTCTCTTTCTTCCCCAAATCAGCAATGAGAGAGGTAGGTCACACGTGTACAGCTCTTGAAGAACGACACCCCAGCACGTACCAAAATGCCTTGGATCAAGGCCACAGTGCGGGGGAGGTGTCTCCGTTTCACCACAGGGTCTGGGCCAGTTGCACTAGTGACTAGTGCCTATGTACCTCACCCCCCGACAAAACAAGTTTAGGCGGTTTGGTTGGCGAAGCATGGCCGACCATTTCATAGATTGTGGATAAATATTGAAAATTTTGAAACGCACGCAAGCTTAACGACTTCAATACTGGAAAGCCTCTGTGGGGATTCGGGGGCTCAAAAGGGGTTAAGAACGCTTCCGATGCCGAGAAGGCACGAACCATGTCAGGGTAGGGGTGAAGCGGAAATCCCCTTAGCTCCTGACATGAGGAGGTCAATACCTCACCCGAAAAATACTCCGAGAGCATTCGTTCGCACAACCCGACCCAGCTTCAATGTCTTAGTCAAATATATATATGTACTCGTGAAATGACTTGATCAATGATTAACAGCTCCTTCCTCACTCGAGAATCTCAATCGGACAGGTGTACACATTGCTGGTTAATCCAACAACTGCAAACCCTACCGTGGGATGAATCAAGGGAACGAGGGGATCCACTCGCGCGATACCCCCAAGTCACTGCAGTGAAAGCCTCGAAAAATGTCCCCCTTGAAGAAGTTTTCGTATAAGGCTGATCAAGGCTATCGTAGTATCATACTCTAATGTTCACCACCGGATTCGAGAGACACGCACGAACCACCAAGGCTACGGTAGGGGGTTACCCCCTGTTTTCACTGGTGTGTTTGAGCCACTCGCACGAGTGGCTGTGTACCTCACGGATGAAAATGGTTCAGGCACTTGTTTTGGAGCAGCTTAGATTACCTTTGCATTGCAGATTGATTTCGTCAATATAAAACATGAAGAAAACGTAAGATCGCATATTATCAAAGGGGTTACTCGCGCGAGTGACCCCTAGCCACTGAAATAAAAGGCCCAAAAAGGGACCCCCCTACCGTAGCCTGGGTCACTGGTGACTATACCTCACCGACAAAAAGTGATAATAGGCGATATTTCGGGCGCAGCTTAGCATACCATCGTATTTCATGCTGCATAGATGAAACATGCAGAATGAAACAAGCTCAAGATCGCCGCTAAGGAAGAAGAGGGTCGAGTCACTCTTGTCGCGTGTGGCCACGAGCCAATTCAACAAAATGAAAAAACAAATGACCCCCCCCACTATTGCAGCCTGCCCCCTTTGTACCTCTGTCGTACAATAAAATGCAGCACAGTCAGAAGGGTGGTTATAATGTTTTCGAAGCTCCTCTCCCTGGGGGCTCTACATCTCACCAGCAGTGAACCGTGTTAGGACAGAGGTAGCAGTTTTTCAGGCTCTTAAAACAGTTTCTGATTGGTGGAGCTTCCCAACCGAACATGTTGTGGATGTCGTTCAAAACATAACATACCAACAATGGCGCGTATATCTCGGCATGGGTTAGCTCGTCGGGCGACCTTTCTTAGTGACTTGTCAGGGAGAGGAATAAAGTTCCTGAAGCGACCACCCTCTGAAAGAAAATGGTGCGCCTCAACCAAAGCATGGGTCCTAAGGTGTCCAGTCAAGAATATGGAGTATAACGCAGGTGCAGTTTCAACGACACTGGGTGGTTTTTAGCCACAAAGCGCTAGCCCTACCCATGGTAGCATGCGCGAGAAGACAAACGCCCACAGAGGGTTTGCAGGTTTGAGTGTGACAACCGCGGGTCCAAGTTGAAAACAACGGAAAATAATTCGCTATATTCTTCAGGCGTGGAAGCCTCACAAAGGTGCATTACCGCCTGGGTACGTACCTGCTGCGCTGCCTGCCCGCTAACGAGATGCATGCTCGCCATGAGATGTAGGGGTTGCGACATGTTTCAGACCACCCCCACACCCCCCGCCTCGAGGGACACATTCAGGGTACGGCTTTCAGTAGAGTTGCACGGCACGCCATAGAAGGCTGCTCAGTCGTCACGGGTAGGTTTCAGAGCCACTGAACGTAAACCAAGCGCTGCCACTACGGTAGAGATGTAGGCGGTCTGAGTGCTACGGTACTGGGCACCCGTGAGTTTCTCAGGATGCTCGCTTGACAAAGCTGTACACCCCACCCAAAACATCATTGTGAGTACGCTAACACAGTGTCACCGTTGTCATGTGCAAACCCACGGTCCAGAGGTACACCAAAACAAACATACTACAGAACAAATATGACATTCCCCCACGACTTCGGGTTAAGGAGTGCCGTCATTCCCCCACCCCCTCTGAAAAAACAACAACAACGAAAAACGCTATCTCTACTGCAGCACGCGCTAAAACGCCGCCCAGTCTGCAACTCCGCAGGGATTCGCCAGGGCAGTTCGGAAAAAACCCGCGCTGTCACCAATACCCAACACCAAGAGTGCTCG
Organism: Undaria pinnatifida; assembly: GCA_012845835.1. Lineage (NCBI taxonomy): Eukaryota > Phaeophyceae > Laminariales > Alariaceae > Undaria > Undaria pinnatifida. The sequence goes on from JABAKD010000019.1 coordinate 13,956,188, forward strand.
CACGTTCTACGTTTTACATCGAGTCGGGATGAGGCCGGCCCCAGAGTGGGGGTGGGGGCTCAATAACGGTTATCGGACAAGCGATGGACGTTACAAAATAGGCCATGCTATGCCTAGATATCGGGACGAAGACCGTGGGGGTGAGGGGCTGCCAAAAACACTCACTCTGTGGTCCCGTAATTTTCAAGCACTGTGGCCGCGTGAGCGACGTCGTAGAATGTGACGTCCCCGTTGAATGTGAGATCGGCATCTTCGCCTACCACGATGAGCGAGTCTTCAGGATAGTCTCCGTCCCATATCTTCAACGAGATCACGACGCCATCCAAAGGACGTTGGTGGGAAGATTTCATAAACCTTTTATGTTTTCGTGGAATGGTTTCGTTTGGAAGGAAACTTACAGATAATGTCCCAGCGGACGGAGTGGCGGTTCGCAGGAAATACTACGTATGGCTAAAATCGATAGTGCAAGGAGGCTGAAAAGAGGCTGGAAGCATCGGTTTTCCGGGGACGGAAAAGCAAAAACCTCCAGAGGTGCCTCGTAATGGGCCCGCAAACGATACAGTGACCATCGTGCACATGGAAACATGCGTTATGTCGAAACGAAAAGGCACCTCTCATTTTATTTCGATAAAAGCAGGAGAACAGGTTTAGCCACTTGCGCGGGTGGCTGCGAGCCGCAAGAGACGAAAGCCCGGACGTGCCATGTATTTAAGTCACATAGTCACGCAAAGAAATAAGCTGCGACTCACCCAATCGTTGGGTCCGAATAGCGTTTCGGGCATGTCGAACACGAGCGCAGCCCCAGGCATAACTACGAAGGCCAGGTTGATAAACCTGGGTGGAATAGGGAACGAACCCAAGCGAGAGCACGGTTAGTCATGGTCGAGTTGTTCCCAATATTGCAAACGAGATTACAGCAGCATCTACTGATGACCATGGGCTCGAGAGAACGGATGCGTAGTGTGCGACAGCAAATCTGCTTCCCCAGTTGTGATTGGAAATCATCAATGGTTGGTTTCGGTGTCATTTAATGCTGTGCCTGTCGTCCACGTGCATCATATGATGCGCTTCCTCTGCTATGTTGTAATCACACAATAAGGCCATCGTAAGACGGGGGCCAACGCGGCGAAAGCGATAATATTTCCTACAAATCAGACTCGCAATCAATGACGTACACATGATGTATACCCTGTCAACAGCGGGAAGAGCAGTCCCAAAAATGGGGTTGTGGATTCAAACAGGTTGAGGCATCGGAAGTACTGGTACCTGAATTTCCTCGGACATGGCCAATCTTGAAGTACATAGCTTCGTGTAGTGCAAGGTCTTGTCAAAGGTCAACAACATGCCACTCAAGCGAATCGGTCGTGCACTTACTGCACTGTGTCGTCGCTGTTGATGGTGAGGGTGCCGCCTTCGACAACAATCTCCGTCACCTGCGTTGGGTTCGTGTCCGGATTCATAATCTCGCACTCGATAGATGCCACCGTCAAGGTGATGGTGGTGTCTTCGCTCAAGGGGGAAGGGACGTTCAAGTACATGTCCACGTCGTCGCAGATCGCCCTGTCGTCGTTGGGTGCGTACATCACAACAAGATGAACAAGTTGGTGAATCGCGGTGATAATAGCACGGCAGGTAGTAGTGTTTTTAACAACCTCGTCAGCGGAGCGCCAAAAATGAGAAACGGGAGCCATACTCCTGCAGAAGATAACAAAATTAAGAACCAATCGGACAGCGTCTGCGATTGCGAGAATCAAGATAATCACGTTTCTATTCAAGTTTGGTTGAAATTAAATTTCCTGCCCCCCTCCCCCGCCCCTGTCTGGCTCCTGAATAAAAGTGGGTACCTACTTGTTTATCCTATGTTACTCATTATGCTCTCCTGGGATGACACAAAGCAGTGGTGGGTGTCTCACTTTTTATATTTTTTTTTCAATGGCGCTAATGATCCGCTTGTTCAAAAGCGACCTTGACATTTCATGCTATACAATTTTTGCGATTGGAAAGGTAAAATACGTTGTGCTAAAACAAAAAGCTCTTGAAAATGATTTCGTACGAGAGGTGTGCAGAGTCACTCATGCGAGTGGTACAAACACTGGTGAAAATGCGGGGATCCCGCAACCGTACGAGTAGCCACAGTCGGTAGCCCTACCAACTGGTAGTCATAGTTGTAGTGCTAGTTTAACGCGCAATGGAGGTAACCGTGGCGCTAGTACTAGCAGTGGTAGTAGTAGTAGTAGCAGTAGCAGTAGCAGTAGCAGCAGCAGTAGCAGTAGCAGTAGCAGTAGCAGCAGCAGTAGCAGCAGCAGTAGCAGCAACAGTAGTAGTAGTAGTTGTTGTTGTAGTAGTAGTAGTAGTAGTAGTAGTAGTAGTAGTAGTAGTAGTAGTAGTAGTAGTAGTAGTAGTAGTAGTAGTAGTAGTAGTAGTAGTAGTAGTAGTAGTAGTAGTAGTAGTAGTAGTAGTAGTAGTAGTAGTAGTAGTAGTAGTAGTAGTAGTAGTAGTAGTAGTAGTAGTAGTAGTAGTAGTAGTAGTAGTAGTAGTAGTAGTAGTAGTATAGTAGTAGTAGTAGTAGTAGTAGTAGTAGTAGTAGTAGTAGTAGTAGTAGTAGTAGCAGTAGTAGTAGTAGTCCAGTGTAGCAGTAGTATACGATTAAATGTATCGGGAGAAGGGGGGGATTTTTTTTATCGCGTACCGCAAATATATTATTTACTCTAACTCGAAGCAGTGTGTTCCGAAGAAGATAGCAGCAGCTCAAAAGAGGTATAAGAAACCAAAGAAAAAACGATAACCGAAAATTGTACTCCGGAGTATTTCGGACTGGAGACCTACTATGCTACTGGGAGCATTTTGGACCCTGACTGGAGACTTTCGTGAACCAACAACAAGGTTTTGAGAGGTAAGCATCATGCATATATTTGTCGTTCCCCAGTGGTGCAGATCAACCGGAGAAAGCCACCATTGTACGTTATTGTTGTCGTTGTTGTTGTTGTTGTTGTTGTTGTTGTTCTCACATGAACTCGCATAATCAAGTCCGTGGTCACAGGACAGGCTCCAGTCACTCTGGAGCTGAAGAATACCCCAGGGAAAAACAAACACAACCCAAGGTGGCACACGCACATATCACAGCTGACGCAATTCATGCCTCCACCAGAAACATATAAAAGTGAAATCGAGAGTCAGTCTACGATGTGCCAGGTCCATGCCGGTCAATACGTCTCATTACTCACGCCTCGAGAAACCAACTATTCCGATTGCCACCCATGGCAGACTACCACGTAAATATTACACGTAGTATCTATCACTACGCATACGCACGACAGGCGTAAGTCAATTGGACAAAAGAAACGAAGAAAAGAAAAGAAGATTAAGGAGAGGAAAGAAAAGAGAAGAAAATGAAACAAAACGAAAAAGGCAAGAAAATAAACTAAAAATACAAGAAAAGCAAGAAAAGACAAGACAAGACAAGAAGAGGAAGCAAGGCAAGGAAAAAAGGAGAAAAGAAAGAAGAAAAAAAAAATGAAAAAATGAAAAAAGTCATACTAGCAGACCCTAGGAACTGGCTAAGAGTGGCATTGGGCTAACAGAGAGTATCACACGTCCATCATAAATGGCACCTGGGAGACAACGCAACATGGCGAAGAAGTCAGGGCGGTCTTATGCTATTTTGTGACGGCCATTAGAAGGCCCACAACCTTCAATGCGATGATGGCCAAACCAAGACTTCAGTCTCTTGGGCATGACCCTCCCCCTACCTCCCTCCCCCCTTCCTCCCATTCACCCTTCCCCCCCCCCCCCACCCCCCTCCCCTCCTCCCCTTCCCCCTCCCCCCGGCCGCTTAGAGCTGCCAACGGTGAATGGCGCTGCCGCAGCCTTTGCGCGTCGCTCTGCAGCTTTGCCTCTCTCCGTTTCATGCCAATTCCGCATGAACAGCTCGGCTCCCTCCTCTACTATTCGAAACCATCTGCCAGCCTTCTGAGCAGCCTTTCGCCATCCTTCGAATTTCATTCCAAAGGCGACATATCCTCCCTCACATGATCCATCCTGTCATTTTATTGCCCCCCTGAGCAGCCCTTACCCCCAACAAACTTCCCAAACATCACCCTCTGTGGCAGACGCTCCTCCCCTATTCGTGCTACGAATCCCGCAAACAAAATCCTCCGTTTGCGCACTATCGCCTCAACTCTCTCGGAGTCTGTCTGGGCAAGCGCGTCGGCGTACGATAGGGTGTGGTTGTCGCGCTTCCGGATCCGCCATCCAAGGCATCGGAGGAGCATGGAGTGGTGAACCCGTCGTAGCCTGTCATAGTCAGGCTTCTTCGGTCTCCACGTCATGCAACGGTACAGCAGTGTCTCGATCACCTCAGCTTTCAGCAACCGCACCTTCAACCGTAAACGCACACCCGGGCGATAATAGATTTCCATCTTGCACCGCTGGAAGCACGCCCAGGCCCTCTGAAGACGCCGCGTTATTCCAATGCCAAGGTCTCTGTCTGCGGTGATAGCCCCGCCAAAGTACTGGATTGTAGTCAACATCAAGTACCATAATCCATGTACTCAGTTTTTACTTCCACGTGCGGCAATGGTAATGAGAAACGCAGCTATTAACCCCTGAGATAGTATTGAGCCAACGTCGAATACCTGACAATTGTGTTTGCCGCTACCACAGGAAGTGAATGACATTGAAAGGATATTGAAGGATACGAGAGGCTACCGCTGGATTGCGAATACAATTGAGTTATATTGACATATACATAACAATGCGTGGAAGTGTGGTGAGTTTAAGCCATCCATGCCTCTGCGGCGATTCACCCCCCCCCCCCCCCCCCCCGCCCCCCTCCTTCCCCACCACCCGCACCATCGCGTAGACCTAGCACCACACGTATAGCGAACCCCTACATCTATGCCACCTAAAGATGTTTGAAAATAATCATTCGCCCCCCCCCTCGAACGCTCCGCCCTCTCCTCACTGGTTGTACCACTTACCGGAAAGATTTAATGTTTTCACGCACAGATTGAGCTGCTCCACCCATCTCCCCCCCCCCCCCCCCCCCCCTGATCCGACCCAGGCCCGTTCTTAAAAACCCCGCCCTCCCTTCGCCGGTTGTTCGAATTACAGGGTTCACTTGATAAACTGACGCATTTCCTTCCACAGCTGTCAGATTGTGTCCCCCTCAAAAACGGGTATTATAGTTTCCGCGCACAGATTGACGAACATCACCCTGTTGACCCTGATAGCTGCACTGTAGTTGCAAGGGGGGTCGCCGACCTATATCCTTAATGAGGACACACAACCCGTAATACGCGCGATCGGAATATCACACAAAGCTTGCAAGATGAGTTTCGACAAAATATTCGATCTCTCACAGTTGGATTGTATTTTAATATATATACTCGTATATAAAATAATACGTGAACAAAAATATCAGGTGGATATATCATGGTCGACGTAATAGCCCGCAAGAACGGCGTAATTCGTTGCTGTGGCCGGGCGTGAAAACACAAGTGGAATATTCGTTTTGGATTAGCCCGAAGACGTTGAAGTGCTCAAAGCTTTTTTCTTATATATATACGCAGGCCATTCTCGATTGATGGGCAATAATCACTCTTACCGTATTCATGTCAGTTATATACAAGATGAATCGACAATGTATGCAGTCGCCGACCTATATATTTAATGCGGACACCCAAGCCCGTAATACGCGCGATAAAAGTATCACACACAGCTTGCAAAGATGAGTTTTTTTTTGGACAAAATATTCGATTTCACAGCTGGAGTGCATTTATATTTTGTAATTTATGCGCCGCCAATTGATTTGGGTCTTCTTTTGGTACGCAAGCGTGTTGATAGCATTGATTGACTGACTCGTTGACACGTTGTGCCACCCCCCGCCATGCAGGCCAGGAAGGACTGCTGATTGCAGGTGCTCAAACAGGCGATTTGAAATGCCAAGGGCTCCGCTACGCCATGCCCCAGGAAACCAACCGCAACGCGACATGAATGACAATACCATGTGCAGTTTTTAATTTTTGTTGTATTGGTTGTACTTGCGAAGTTATGTCTGTCTCGACGTTTTGACCACCCAGCTGTGCAAATTGTCTCTCGCTAGTTTGACGAATCGGCACGGACCTCGGTGGGTGTTCTCGACGTCGATGGCTGGAAGAAGACTCTGAGCAGGAGCGTTGTCGAAGTGTCAACAAAGAGACGGGTGTTCTTGGTCAAACATAAATCACACTCTAATACCAAATATTTTGCCACAACTTTGTTGTTGGTGCCTTTGTAAATATTCAACGAGCGACCACAAGGGGGCGGGGGTGAGAGAAAAAAGAAAATGCACGATTTATAATGTGGCCCTTGGCAGACGCTTTTGTCCTTGCCTGCCTTCATGCGCTGTAGCCCTTTGTTTGGTCGATACCAACGTATCCTGCTGTAAGTACGTTGATGATCTGGGCAGGACTGACCGCAGTAGTGGCTGTTCTTCTGGGCTTGCGGTACGTAGATACCTTGACTATCGGAGCCTGGTTTGTGCCTTCGTGCTGTGCACAAAACATTTCCTGTCATGGAAGAGGTTCAGCAAACCAAACAAGATGGTGACAGCAGTGTGCCGCATTGCAACCATTTATTCCTAATTTTTGTCAGCTGTGGGTTTTATAGATTTCAAGGGCGTGTATACTTTCGTCTTTGCGAGCTGCGTAGCGCATTTTATAACTAATTTTCAATGACGTCAGCCGTGAGTTTGACGAATTTCAGGTCAATACTCATCTTTGCAAGCTCCGTTGTTGCGCATTTGTTCGGGATGTTGACATTTTGAACCGGGGGGGGTGATATTTTCAACTGGGGTGCGAATATTGCCGAAGGGAGACACGACAAATCGGGAGTCACGATGAACCGCAGCACTTACTTGCAAAAAGCGGCGATTAATACCGGGGATGCGGCTGGTACCTTGGTTGCGCATCGGAGCAAAAATCGGAGCGAAAGTGGGATCAAGTGTTGTTGTTGTCCACTGGATAACTCGTTTCCAAATCTCTTACGTGTCTTGTCATATTCATAAATAAACAAGTTCCAGGTATGCGTTTGGTTCCCTTGTCGACAACCAGCCCTGAGCAACATTGAGTTCTTGGCAGCACAAAAACGCTGTGAATAGTGTTGTGTTGAGGAATTAGTGGGGGGTGCTATTAATAGTCCGTTTGACCACTTGCAAAAGGTTAATAGCTTACCCAAACCAAGCCTATAGATAATATATAGCACAACAGCTAATTAACGCTCTGCTCTACTACACGACTGTTGTTGTGCACCGGATAACTCGTTTCCAAATCTATTACTACATCTTATCCCTTTCATAAGCAAGTTGCTAGTAATCGTTTGGTTCCCTTATCGGCAACTAGCCCTGCACAACATTGAGTCCTTGGCAGTACAAAAACGCTGTGAATAGTGTTGTGTTAAAATAATTAAAGGGGTATTAATCCGTTTGACCACTTGCAAAAGGTTAACCCAGAGCTTACCCAAACTAAGCCTTACAACACTCCCCCCCCCTGAAACGGCGGGACAGCAGGTCGGCCAGATATACGGGTGGACGTGTCAATATCCAAGCCGGTTTCATTTCCTAGCTATAATACCGGGAGAGTATTTTTTCAAGTTTGACATGGGGCAAGTGAAAAAAAAATGAATATTGTTTTTGTGGATAGAAGGTTTTGACCACACGACCCCCCTATATATTGGTCCTGCCGCCGACGCCATTTGTTGAGGATTTAGTAGGATATTAGTCCGTTTGACCACTTACTTGCACAAAAGGTTAACCAATAGCTTACCCAAACAAAGCGTTATTACAGCTGCACCACATTGTGGGGGCCTTTCTTTTCGGCCCCCTTCACATGTCCTGTCTTTTCTCGTTCTTGTCTTCTTCTGTTTTTCTCGAATTTGCTTCAGTCTGTCGTATGGACGCGTCGTGGTAGGTAGTGTTAACACTCTACGTGTGATACAACGTGGAGGTAGTATTAGCCCGTACGCGTGGTGGTAGGTAGTATCAACAATACTCTACGTACGTATACGTGTGATATAACGTGGTGGTAGTATTAGCACGTTTTTCCAGTGGAAAGGACAGGACGCACATTTTTCTTGTCGGTTTCTCTTCTGGTTAGCATGCGGTCGGTGGGCGTTTCAGATGCGAATCTTGAGACTTACAATATGCCATCCGCGCCATAAATTGTACCAGTGATAAAAATCAAAATGCACTCCAGCTGTGAGATCGATCATTTTGCCGAAACTCATCTTTGCAAGCTGTGTGTGATCCTCCGATCGCGCGTACTACTGGGTGTGTGTCCTAATTAAGGATATAGGTCGGCGACTCGCCTTGCAACTACAGTGTAGCTATCACGGTCAAAAGACAATATACAATATGTGTGTGATCGAGCAGTATAGCGGAAACTGCCATAATATTTTTTGGAAAAGATACCTGATATTATGTTGCATAAATAAAGCTAAAATTTCCCCGCACCTGGACAAAAAATACCGACACCAACCATTAGACTATAGTACTACTGGAGAAAAACAAAATATACCAAATACTACACGTACGAAAATCAATGGAACAGAATAACAGTCCCCCTCCCAAAAACTCACCCACATAGTCTAGAATACTTCAAGTACCAACAACGCAGCTGCAAAATGGAGTATCGACCCTAAATTCGTCGAACTCACAGCTGACGTTGTTAGAATATTTGTATAAAAGATGCACCAGGGTGCGGGCCTGGCACGTACGTGGATTCATTCCCGGATGTGCATGAATTGCTTCAGCTATGTATCGGTGTACCAGTTGTAGTGCGATTGTGTTTTTTCCCGGGGTATTCTTTTACTCGAGTGACTGGAGTCTGTCCTGCGCCCACGGATTTGATTATCCGGTTTAATGTGGGAACAGCAACAACCACAACATTTTGTTGTATTTCCTCCTTGCACGAACACGTTTGGCTTTGTCAGCCGCCCGCGGAGCGAAGCTCTTGCAGATATTATATTTGTCGGTGCTCTGTGCTACCTAACGTCGGAATAATCCGCCATCTTGCAAAAAATCATTCAATCGGTCGTTCTCACAACTGACGTTCTTAACTTGGTAAAAACATCGGCCTGTGGCTTCCCCATTCCTCCATTTCTTGGCATTTGAAAACAAGACAAGAATATGATTCGTAGATATCCTGCTTTTGGCATATCAGTATACTGCTGCTTCTGTACGTTGAACAACCGAGCACTCCTCCCTGCTGTATTTCGTGATCCCTCACAAGTAGTGGAAAGCCTTGCACGATGATCTTACCTATATATACCCACACGAAGGATTGATAGTTTCAACGCACAAACCGAGTGCCCCACCTGTCCCTCCCCCCCTCCCCCCCCCCGCCCCCCTTTCGATCAAAATCAGCCCCCACCTCCTTTAAAACTCCGCCCTCCCCTCGCCGGTTATTCGACTTATAAGATTCACTTGATAAACTGAGGCTTTTCCTTCCACAGCTGTCAGATTTTGTCCCCCTGAGAAACGGGTTTAATAGTTTCCGCGCACAGACTGCCCAACATCACCCTGATGCCCCTGATAGCTGCACTGTAGTTGCGAGGGGAGTCGCCGACCTATATCACCGGTCGCCCCGGTGGCGTATCAGGTTATTCTCGAACCTGGTATAGGTCAGTTTCGTGAGTTCGAGCCCCGCCGAGTGCATACTCGTATAGATTCGTTGGGACTTTTTCTTGTGGACAAATTGACTTGCGGAAAGCGCGAGAGCGTGAGTTAGCAACAATCGATGAACAATCGACGAGCAGTGGGATTGCTGAACCCTATGCGCGATAAAAATTGAAGGCAAGAACCGGGGAGGAGAAGGGATGACACCTGTGACCACGGCTTGTCCAGAAGCTGAAAAGTAAAAGAGTGCAAAAAAAAAAAAAAAAAAAAAAAAATCCTTCATGAGGACACACAACCCGTAATACGCGCGATCGGAGTATCACACACAGCTTGCAACGATGAATTTCGACAAAATATTCGATCTCACAGCTGGAGTGTATTTTAATTTTTATAACATAGACTATACTGGTAGGTTACCGAGCTGTATTGGGACCCCTGATTGTTCCTGGGTCCATAGTGCGGTACCACTGCTGTACGTGGTAATTCACAGTGCTGCACTGCACAACATCAGTCAGTAGCTTTGCGGTACGTGCCCTCCTACCATATGACAGACGACAGCTTGTCATGATTCATGGTATATGTGACGCCGGGCACATGACCGATGTTCAAGCTAGCGGAACCACGAACTACTCCCGGATAGTGCGGTGCTCTGGACGACGATGGCGCATGACAATCCAAACAAGGGGTATCTCTCTACACGTTCTCCAAAGCAGCACTAAAATGACTACGCATATCTTCCTGCAGGGTTATTGCGGGACCACGGCACATTTACCGCATAGATTGGCTCCAAAAGGGTACTGCACCAGACCGAAATATAGTGACCGTTTACTCACTAATATAAAAACGAATTAGACATAGTATTTATGCACACAGGCGGGAACAAGGTGGGATACCCCAATGCAGAGCGTTCACGACAAGAGAATGCGGAGTCAACCCGTTTACACGCTGCCCAAAAATTATTCGATTCTACGTCGAAGCAGTGTGTCCCCAAAATCCCGGGTGCAGTGGGTATGATCGGCTGGCCACGACTTGTGACGTGAATACTTCACAAGTATAGTCTATATATATTATTGCGAGGCCTATGATAAAGCCTTACGGGTACTTTTTGTGATCACAAGCCTTATTTAAGAGCGTCATTTGAGGTAACATCGGTATAGTATGGGTCTGCTCCAAGGGGGACTCTTAAATCGGGTAGCCACCGGTATGATATTTCACCTTTTAATAGACAAAACACACCTGGTATAAGTTTGTTTGGTGATTGGCGTGTTTGTTTGGAAGTAGTGGCGGGACTGACCTGGCAGTAGACAAGGCACCCAGCGCCAGCAACGATCGCATTGCCCATGACTTCGCCATCGTGGCCTTATTTTCTCGCCGGCAGATAGATGTTGGTGAGTGCCAAAGAAGCAGCACGTGGGCTGTGGTGTGGAGGCGCGGTCCTAATGTGCAATTGCTAGTGTTAGAACAGCAGTAGTAGAGGTGTAGGCGTGAGTGTGAGCGGCGGCAGTCCATTTGTTGCTTTTTTATCACTGTTTCCGACAATTGGTTACGTTACCGGCTTTCCTTTCAGACAAAAGTTGAAACAGCAGTTTGAGTAGCCCGGGCCGGATCGTTAATGTTCGAGAGTATGGTTGTAAAATTGCCCTTCTTTTTTCCTCGGAACCCGGAACTTTCTATTCGAGTCTATCTGCAACATACCACCAGGTATGGAATTGTTGTTGTTGTTCTCACATTATTAACTCGCATTTTTTTTTTTTATCCTCCGGCGGATGGGGAAAAGTAAAGCTTTAGCTCACCACACTTCCACGTATTTTCATACGCGTCGTGTGTCGATTTAACTCAGCTGCTTTCGCAGCCCAACGCTAGCTAAAACTCGCATAATCAAGTCCGTGGTCACAGGACAGGCTCCAGTCACTCTGGAGCTGAGGGATACCCCAGGGAAAACACACACACACACACAACAACCCAAGGTGGTACACGCATATATCACAGATGACGCAATTCACGCCTCCACCAGAAACAAATAAAAGTGAAATCGGGAGTCAGTCTACGACCATATCGCGTGGTGGTCACACACATATGTTTGTTGTTGTTGTTGTTGTTGTTCTCACATAACCTCGCATAATCAAGTCCGTGGTCACAGGACAGGCTCCAGTCACTCTGGAGCTGAGGAATACCCCAGGGAAAAACACACACAACCCAAGGTGGTATTACTTGGTAGTGTTTTATATACAATATTTCAAGGACGTCAGCCGTGCGTTCGACGAATTTCAGCTCAATACTCAAATTTACAAGCTGCGTTGTGTTGGTACCTGTAATGGTAATATACTATGTGGTTGAGTTTTTTTTGGGAGGGGTCCTATTATTCATCCACTATATTTATCAGGTACATAATAAGACAATGTAAGCTAATAATAATCTGGTTCTGGACTGGTACAAGTACGGAGACTGCAAGGACTCGAACGAGCTACTATTATAATTATAGGATAACCCATCCGTACGTTGTTTTGGCATTAATCGGTTGTGTCTACCCAACACAGTAAGCAACCCAGACAGAGAAGAAACTTCCCACATGTACCACAACTCGTAATACGTGCGATCGGAGTATCACACACAGCTTGCAAAGATGTGTTTCGACGAAATCTTCGATCTCACAGCTGGAGTGTATTTTCATTTTTTATAATATACCTCACTAACAACTAGTAATGTAGTCAAATAATATTAACATGAAAAAAAAAAAAAAAAATACACTCTGGCCCAAGGGCGCACAAAAAAAAAATCCTGGACACCTACCTCCCCCCCCCCCCCCCCTCCCCCCCCGGGTCCGACGCCGAAAAAAATGTTTTTTTTTTCCCTGAGTTTCGTCGAATGTTGAGGCCGTTTAACTTCGTCTTGTGGCTTTTTGGTCATCAAGAAAGCACCATGGAGCACCATCGACGGGGGTTAGGACTTTTGCAAGGGTTTGTTACCGTACACAAGCGTGTTTTGCTGTGTCAAGTCCTGTTCTAATCTTGCTTTCTGGAAAAGGCCTCACGCATGTTGTATCAAACTTGGATTAAATGGACGCCACAGACAGACAGTACAACACGGTGGTAGTAGTGAAGCAGATGATCTTGCTTGCTATTTGTCGTTGCTCCCCCGCCTCCCCTCCAAGCTTCCCCCCCCTCCCCCTTTTTGCCCGAACGGCCAAGATCGGCCGTTGGAGAAACATGAAAAAATGGCCGATTTCGGCCGTGCAACAATAATAATATTCCCTGCGATCATAGACGGACACCTTCAGGTGTTTGCAGAAACTGCCCGCATCGGCTCTCCCGCCCGAAGCAGGGCTCTCCTCTCTCCTCGTCTCACTCTACTTGCTCCCACGATCTTTTCTTATACCTAACCCGGCCAAGACTGCTTACGCCTAAAATCACATTTGAGGCAGCCCCGCCAGCCGAACCCTCGGCCGCCCCCGCCCCCTCCCCGCAAGGCTCTTCTTCGTTTTCGTTTTCCAATTCTACTTTCTCTTCTTCTGCCACTTCCTCTTTCTCTTCCTCTTCCTCTTCCTCTTCCTCCTCTTCTTCTTCTTCCTCTTCCTCTTCCTCCTCCGATTCCTCTTCTCCCCACATCCTTTTTTTCCGCCTGACCCGACTTGTCCTGCGTTGGCCTGGGGCTACGCCAGAGGCACGCCCCACGGCTGCCCCCGCCCCCCCCCCCCGCCTCGTCCTCCTTCTCCTCCTCCTCCTCCTCCTCCTCCTCCTCCTCCTCCTCCTCCTCCTCCTCCTCCTCCTCCTCCTCCTCCTCCTCCTCCTCCTCCTCCTCCTCCTCCTCCTCCTCCTCCTCCTCCTCCTCCTCCTCCTCCTCCTCCTCCTCCTCCTCCTCCTCCTCCTCCTCCTCCTCCTCCTCCTCCTCCTCGCCGTCTCCATCATCGCCGTCCCTGTCGCCATCGCTTGATTCGCCCGGAGCGCCGGAGTCGTCTGCGGGATTTCTGGTACTCCCGCCTTTGCGTTTCCCACGGACTATCACCGTGGTTGTTTGAGTACCACGCGCCCCACGCTTTTTTTTTAGATCCTTTTTTAGGCTTACTTTCACAGCGGTTTTCTCATCCTCGCTGACGACGATGCTCTTGAGGAAATCTTGGCCGACCGAATCATCCTTCCTCATCCTCACTTCTCCGGTGTGCTGTGTTTCCACGTGGTCATTCATAGAGTATTTCCACTCCCAGTGGTTATCACAGAATATGCACTTCAGCGGCGCATTAGTGCACGGCGAAGTCGGCGTGGATCGGAGTGCCGACCTCAGAGTTATTGAGGCGATTGGACCTTGGCTTTTGGCCAGTCTCGGCGCGAGCTGGCATCTGGAATGTATCCGCGGCGCTGCTTTGCCAGTCTGTGGTGCGTGCACCCAGGACTTACAGCCGTCGTTTCGGCCGCAGAATCCACACGTGCCGCTCCCCATCAAGCCCTGCGTGATTGGTGTACGGAACGCAGTACGGAATGTAGGTCAGGAACTCCGACGCGTTCCGTGTATTGCACGTTCGAAGATTCTGAGATTGCAGCAAACGATGGCTATCATCAACCACTAGTCTAGACTACACACATAGAGTATTGGATTAAATTGAATGCACAGCCCACCTTGTCAAGGATGTGCCCCGCAACATGAAGCCGCATTCTTGACACCAGAATCTCCTTGGAACAGAACGTGCAGACGACTTTCCCCCCAATGCACGACGAGGAGGCCGTATTCGATGCTCCAGCCCCTTCTGATGCATGGGTGAGGTCAGCATGAAGAGGGAGCGGGTGGGGCTTGCCGGATGCCGTTGTGTCGGCTTGTGCAAGCTTGTGCACTGGCCCGGTTCGATCTCGTGGTGTCGGCGGCGTCTCGAGGACGATGTACTACGCCCGTACAGTAGTGGCACCAAGTGTCACTGACCTCACACCTACGTTGCCGAGGGTTCGCCTCTTGTTCGACTAAACCCATTTTCTGCCGTGGGTGGCACCCAGTGCCTAGTCTATGGCCAAGTCACATTGTTTTATATAGGAATTAGTGTTGCATGGTTCTTTATATAGGAATTAGAGTTGCATAGTCCTTTATATAGGATTCAGTGGGCTGGCAGACCCCCCCCTCCCTGCCGATCAAATGCAAAAACTGGAGGTAGGTGTCCAGTATTTTTTTTTTGTGCGCCCTTGTCTGGTCGAAGATTTCGTCGAATCACATGTTTGCCATGATACGGCTTTGCTGTGTACGTTACCCACTCTTACTCCGATCGCGCGAATTTCCGCGTATGCGTCGTCATTGATAGTGTAGGTCGGCGATTCACCCTAGAACTACAATGTAGCTTGTGCTAGGGTCAACAGGGTGATGCCAATTAATATGTTTGCGCGGAAACTTCAGAAAAAGCCGGTTTTGTGGGGGGCGTAATCTGACGGCTGTGGAAGGAATGCATCAGTTAATAAAATAGAGGACTCCTGGCATGGGACATATGTATAGAAAGCTAAACACAAAGAGAGCCAATGGGACAAGAACACACAAGTGAGCCCTCTCCCGTTGAGTTCCTCTCGCTCATGTGCCGTGTAAGCTTCGAACAAGTGAGGTGCATCAGTATCCACGAAAGTCAGGAAGGAAAGGGGTGGAAGACAGACGCGGAACGAAAGAACGAAAGAAGGAAAGAACGGATTACGCAAGGCCAAGCAAAAGTGTAGCTACGACTCGTAATGATACCACAGAGGAGAAGCACGATTAACACAGTTTCCCAGCTCTCTGCAGGCCAGCCACACGGTCTGCCACCTCGTTCCACTTCCCGCCAACATCGGCCTCCGATTTCAGCGCTGCTGCCGTCGACGCTCCAAGTAGAATCAAGTCAAGAAAGATTATAACAGGTCGAACAACAGCAAAAAAGAAAAAAAAAAAATCTCGAACTCGAACTCGAATTTCGGAGAAGCAACAACAACTTCCTGTTTCCACTAGTTAGTAACATTTCTAGTGCCTTGTAACACGGTCTGCCAGTTACGATATGTGCTTTCATCGAAAACGGTGCCCTGTAACACGATCCGCCATTTACGATCTGCTTTCGTCGATGACGGTACCAGTACGGCGAACCCCTTCCCCCCCACCCACCCCCCCCCCTCCCCCCCGCCGCTTCATTTTCGTTCTCGCCCTTCTTCTTGGCGTACTCGTTTGCATGACATGACCAGCTATGTTTCACTTCACGTCCCTAGGCCACCTCGCCATGAACCTATCCGCCGCTGTGATGATCTCCCGATATTGCTTGCCAGCCTGTTTATTGGCCGTGGGCCATAGCACCGTCTCCACCCCTGATAGTAAGGAGGAGGTATCCCACGATATCTCTTTGGCTCTAAACACCGCGTTGTCTTCAATCAGACATTGGGCCCACGTCTTTCCTGGCCGACCGGGTCCCAGGTTTTCCCCACCGGCTATCGTCCCGAAAATCACTTGGCAGGTTTATTTCCCGCTGTACGGCTCAAACACGAAATAATACGTCGTTTGCGGGTAGTCGCCTCAACTCTTTTCTAACAGATCCTTCTTGAACGTTGGGTATGCCGGACGGAATGGTCCACGGTCGACGATGAGAGCCAATGCTCTGCAGGAGGAGTTTGCAGTACGTGCTGTAGAGTACAGCGAGGCGCTCCACGGCGATAGCCCACGTCAAACACCCATGCAGCAGAGTCTCCACATCATCTCGGACCTTAGCATCCGCACCTTCAGCGGGAACCAAGCGGTCTCCATGTCGCACAGCTCCAGCTAGAGCCGATAGGAGCATGCTCACGCCAGTCCGACCCGTTGTTTGATCTGTCTGTGGCAAAATATCGTTGGTCTCGTTGATGAGGCTGCCTGATGCAGGACCCGCACTGTCAGGCTACACCTCTGGCCTGACTCAGGGATGACGAGCTGTGAGATGAGAGTTGTTTGGTTCGGTCTCCTTGGCAGCATGGCGTCCGTCGTTTTCTCCGACACCGTGAGACCTGCTGCTCGAGGACGTCCACAATAATCGTGATTATTTTGGCAAAGGCGGCCGTTGACTCGAAGACACTTCCCCTGAACCAACGTCGTTGAGCATACCCCACGATGCGATACGGGCACGATCTCGTAGCTCAGCGTTTCCCCACCGCATTCTCATCCGGTTGAACCATAAGCTTTGGAATGTTTGAGGTTTCGCTTGGACGTAGTAGCACGGCTTGTATCGCCTCGCCTAAGAAGACATTGAAACAAAGTGGCGATACCACGCATCCTTACCGCAACCCGTCTTGGGTGACGTCGAATCCTTCGGAGTATTCACCGTGGTCAGTGCACCCGCGAGATTGCATGAGATCGTGGAATTGGCGGATAACAGTTAGCATATTTCGGGATACGCCAACGCGTGCGAGCAGCAGCAGCAGCAGCAACAAAAACAACCACAACGACAACAACAACAACAACAACAACAACAATCAACAACAACAACAACAACAACAACAACAACAACAACAACAACAGCAACAACAACAACAACAACAACAACAACAATTCCCGGATGACGAAGTCATGTGCTTGGTGGAGGTCGATAAACGCACGCATGCATAGACGTGCGGCAAGAATAACGCGTTTCAACAAAGAAGTGGAGAGTGTGCTACTGCTGTACCCCTATAGTGGGCATGGTGGTGTCTGATTGGTTGGTTTAGTTGTCGTTGGATTCAATGGGGGGAGCTCGAAAGCGACAGTAATGAAAATGGCTGTCGTTCTTTCTTATTTTACTATCATTTTTGTTTGTTTGTGTTTGCTCCCTTATTTCCGCCCCCGCCGGCCGTGTGCCGGTGCCGTCTTCCCCTCCTTCAGCTTGTTTTTCCTGTACAAGCAGTCAGTTATCGTCTTCGTGTGGTTTTGTCCGTGCAACAGGTATGTGTTCCTCTTCAGCACGCATTCTGTTGTTCTTGAAGCCTTTACGTTCTGATCCTATTGTGCATCTCATTCTTCAGTAACATATGTCGTGTGTTTTTTTTGTTTTTGTATTTGTTTTATTGTTTCTTTTCCCAGTTATTTTTTTGTCTCTCTATATCTCCTTATTTTTGTGGTCTGGTTATTTCGTTGTGTTTCCTCACCCGGGGACCCTAGCATATCACTTTGTATACCTTGATGAATTGCGACTGTTTGGTTTGCTCTTTCTCGCAGTCTGTGACCACAAAATTTGTGTAGTCTATAGACTAGACTATAGGATGAAGAATAAGCACGATCAAACGTGATGTCGTTGGGTGAAAAGAACGATTGAAGGTGAAGGCAACACACAGGAAGAATTTCCTACTAGTTTCTCGTTCGAAACGATGCAATCTGCGCACAGCAAACATCAAGTGAAACTTGCTTATCGGGGCCAACAAAAGTGACACTGTTACTCGGTGAGTGTTCCGGCGTCCTCGCAGTAGTTGCTTTGGTGGGATGCGGCCATTTTTCAACAGGTTATTGTCTGCATTTATTTTGGCAAAGATAAGCAAACTCACCCTCCCTGTCGTTATTGAAATCAACCACCTTGGATGGTGGCATATTGGTTTCGCTTCTCCTGGGGAAATTCTCCCGTTCCCCACACGTTCACAGTGATGCACTAAAAATCATCCCATGAATTCGGCATGGTCGGCTGTAAGGAACTTCTGCGGAAGGCAGAGTGGTCCCACAGGTTCTCTATTCCGCATGCATGCTGCATCGGCCCCGACAATCGGGCACGACCACCTTGCGGTTCGCCATCGCATGGATCGCGCTTACGTCGTGCATACGGGATATCTTCCAGTAGTGGCCTGTACGGGGGCCACGTCTTTAGCTCGCCGACAACGACCGGATGAAAGGTTGACGACTTGGTGCTAGCAGGCACCGAACCTACCCCACCCAACGCTGTTGGACGACGGCATTGTGCTTCAGTAATCGGGTTTGCCCGTCCTTGCTGCACTATGAGTTAAACGCCCTTGTCCGTTCCACATCCAGCCCCTTGACGTGCGGTGCCTGAAGAATCCAAACTGACCACCGTCTCGGACCCGTCCTTCAAGGTGGCTCACGCATCTGCACAGCTTCTGCCCATGTTCGTTGACGCTGCCCGCCAGCGATCTTCAAGAATCGCCTTAGACTACAATCGTTAGGAGCAACTCGAAGCTATTTCCTTGCGTCCTCCATATCATAGCCTGCTGGCGTGTATCCAACGTCGCTATTGTTTCTTCGGTCACACATCAACCCCTCCGTCCTTGCGGTCTCCCTTCATTTCCTTCTATGACATGTTCTCTTCTTCTGAGCCTCATACTTCCCACCTCCCACGCTCCGGGTTTCAAAAAACGAATATCTCCCTCTCCCCGTCATCCTTCGCACATCCCGGTTCTAGCCAAGATTCCAACGTGAAGAATGGAGCAGTCCAGGTTCGCCACGTCCATCGCCTGCCCAACTTTGGTGATTACACACGTTAGTTCGAGCGTTCATTTTCCGTTCGCTTCGAGCCCTATGCTTGCCGCGGCGGTGACACTTCACTACGTTTTTTGGCAAGACTGCTTCATTTACAATATTCGCCAACATTTGTTCATGATGCCTCGTTGGCTTTCGCCGTCAGCTCGGCCATGTGCGAGCATGAGATCAGGGCGCGAATAAGGTCGGCGCCACATTCCTAATCTGAGTCTCTGGCACGTGGTAAGGGTAGCACAGCCCCGAGTACTACCCCGACCGGATAGAGGCCGACCGAGGAGGTATCCAATACAGGGACAACCGCCACTGTCACCCCATACTTAGAGTAGTAGTACTAGTAGCTGTTCCAATATGTGGCAATTGAGTTCAAAGGCACTTAAGGGCAACCGGCACTACTCAACCGGCACTTTTGAGGAACATCTACCGTGTACATGTCGTCTCATATACCGTGCCATGTAACATACACTATAACTTGATGCAACCTTGGCAGCTTTTCGTTTGGTGAGCAAAAGCATACGAGTGCGGTTATTATCGACAACCGTGGACAGCGTTGGTTTTCGTCGTCGTTGTTTAAGCTTTGGCAGGTGTGTTGTGTTCCCGATTGTGGCCGGACGCGAAACACCGAACACAGCCCAGAGCAACGAACAGAACACACATACACGACCTACCATATGTCTTTCGTTCTCAACAAGTTGTGTAGACTATTATTGTATGAAGAAAACGTTTCTTGTGTTGGTTGATTATATCTGTTTCGTTGTCGTGCTGTTTCCCGTGCCGTCTTGTTTTCGGAGACCAGCGATCTCAACTACATGCGACTACTGGGTGTTCAGTTTGTGGTATATTGGGGCTTGTGGGCTAGAACGTGTAGCCGCCCTTGTTGTGCTCGCTTTTGATGAGGTCGGATTTTTGGCAAAACAACGGACTATGGTTTCGTTCAATAGGGGGAAAAATATCGTCCGGAGGGGGTATACCCCGCTCCCCTCCCTGAAGATATAGTCAAGAGGGGGGAATATTGTGCCTTTGCCTCCGTTGCGGCCCCGTTGTCCGAAAGAAAAACTACGAGAAAATACTATCAATATGCGTACTCGGCATCGAGTGTGGCTTTGTTGCCAACTAGTCCGAGTTGTTTTTTTAGGCAGTTTGAGGGAAGCGCGGGGACGTTCCGTAGGTAAGCTTCTCTTATACCCCCAAATACCCGAAAGACGAAAGGGTATAGTATGTCTCCCATCGAACATCTTCCGCTGAGAAAAATTGAGGAATAGAAGCCCACTGAATAAACACACACCTCGTGAACACTGCGCATGATGGGCAGTACAGGGAGCGATTAACGTGTCTTGCTAACATACGCCAGTTCAGTTGGGATGAGGCGTGGTTCGTTATTATGCTGCATGAGATTTGCTACGAGAAAAAATATCGTATTCATCGGGGTTCATTGGGCCGTGGGATGAAATGGTGACGATGCTGTACTACTTGAGTTGCTGTATTTTGCACGTTGGAGATACTACAGTAACACTTGCACTTCGAATGCAAACATTTTTTTGTGCTCTGTCGAGATTCTACGAGTAGTGTTATCCCGTCGAGACATTTTCATACCAGCTGTCATGGGTATAGAAGTCCTCGACGGCGCAATCCGTAAACGGGAGCGGTTGGCATCAACTGGCGTACCTGATCGTTATATTGGCTCAGAACGTAGCGCGTATGGCAGACAGCAGTTTACAACAATCTTGTTGTATTTTCTGTTGCCTGCTTTGTGTGGGCTGATGTCGGTACAAGATCGTACAAGAAGAGTACGAACTTCGTGGACTTGTCAACCTAGTATCTGATATATGATAATATGCGCTAACACTGTCTTCGTTGCGGGTCGCTGCTGAACGATCTATCTCACCTCCGTGAGCGTCCCATTGGCGTACTACTACTGCTGTTCAAGGTATTGGGATGGAGGTATTGATAGAGGAATTTTTGGTATTCTGGGTGAGTGAGTGGTTCGTCAAAAAGGCCATTGAGAGAGATTCTTGATCACGTGGGTCGGTGCCCTGCAGAGTATGATACCAGGTGAAGAATGCCGCTTGCTCTGAAATCAACGGCAATAGCAATTGGAAACTGCTGTATCCAGTAGGACATGTGCTTGGAACGGTTTCAGATCAGATGGGTCTCATGCTGGATAATTGGTGTTGTTGTCGTTTGAACGTTGAATTGTGAGTGTGCTTGAGATTAACCTGATGATATGTTTTCTTGCTTTTGTTTTTTAGGCTGAGTTTTTGGTGCATGGCAAGTCTCGGTCCACGGCCGAGTGGCAGAGATTGAACAGACATTTCACTTCGCAATGTAATGGCGTGTTGGGTCAAGTTTAAGCGCTGTTGTTTACTATGTGAGCATACTGTCCTGCTGACGGGATTTACTCTATAATTGCTCAAAGTATGCGCAGAATGTCATCCATGTCATGTGTTTTCGAGGAAAACGAGGGGGTTATACATCAATTAGCAACTATGGCAGTCCACTAGGCACGCGGAACTCGAAGCATATACTTCGTCGCCATTTTCTGACAAAGGGTTCTTGTGCTACTGGGATATTATAACATTACTTCCGTGAAGTCAGAGGTGAAGCATGCAGACGTCTTAACGAAACCTCTCGTAGTGAGACGTATTGTTTCAACCTGGATTTTCCAACAAATATTTGGTGCACACTTTTTTCAGATGAGGGCAGGGTTATTTTAATTTCAAGTTATTCGGGGAGTTGTTTTGTTTTTTGAGGTAGAGCTTGTTTAGGCCTGAGAAATGAATGCCGTATTAATGTATGACAGCGGCGGAACACAGAGTTTTGGGAATATTCGACACCTGATGTGGTTCTATCAGTAGAGAGGCTGCTGCGTTGTTTTCGGGAAATCTTGGACCAGGAACAATAAACTTGGTTTGCGAATCCATTAAGATATTGTATGACGTTTGGGTTTGATTCTTTTGGTTTGATTTTCCAGGTGGTTTTGGCATTAAATTATGAACTGTGTGATGGTATATTATTTACTGTGTGATGTTGTACTACTGTTAATGTCATTCACTGCGTTCGGCGATATTGGTGGCATGCTTTGGGGTGACACTTGTGGGATACTGCGCAGGGAGAATGGGTGTTGCCATTCACCGAGCCGGGGGATGGTGGTCGTATTCTTGTTCGCGACGAGGATATCTTGTCGGAGATTATGGAGTTCAAAATCTTATGAGGAATTTTTGGGCTAGATATATGAACGTGCTGATGCGGGGGGTGGCAATGTTTGAAGTGGAGCAATTCCCTGGCTCAAGATGTTTGTCATGCTGTAACCCTTGCCTCGCCCGATGGCTGTGGAAGGTTCCACAACATAAGTACATGAGGGCTGATTAAACACGTGGGTAGTTTAGCTTGACCCGCGTCCGTCCGTTTAAGACCTGCCAACGCTACGAGATGGGGCAATACCATAGATATATATTTGTGCTGCAAACTCGATTTCTAGATGCGCAGCGCCGGTGTTTGTGGTATGCGGTTGTTCGATACGGGTCCGCGGATATTTGGTGGTTTCGCATATTCTGGGGTTTCGTATCATGTGTCAATGCATTATTCGGTATATGCCTCGGAGTGTGGAGCTGCCCCCCCGCGGGGCGTTCCATGATGTTAATGATACGACCCGGGCTTTAATGATAACGATACTGCCCGTATATATGTGAGTGGTGCAGCCGGTGACAATCAGGTGCGGCTTACCTCCTGTGTGTAGTTTATATGGTGCGGTCTCTGACAGAACGGTATTGACCCACTTGGTGTGTATTTGGTATCCGGTGTACGAGTATTTTATCTTCTCTCCTCGATCTACGCCGTAGCGGCACGCCGCGTGTTTACACAAAACACGTCATACAGCAAGCGAATACAAACACCGGAAGCTATCGTTGTGCGCGATCGTACTGCAACACATGCACCAGACAGTACGCTACCTATTAGATGCAACAATGATGGTATCACCTCTTTACCGTTCGAGCCTTCCTTGCAGTGGCTTCCATTCGTTGATGTGGATTGTCAAGTTTTTATTCGAGCGAAGCGAGTTTCTAATCTACACCTGGGCCTCGCAATATAGGCTCCCATGAAAAAAAAACAGTTTGCGTGCGTGTCTTCGACTAAACTTGATTTTAGTGTGGGATCATTTGATTTTAGACTGCAGGTGGAGGCAGACCACCACGGAGCAACTAAACACATTCGAGCAGACTACCACGGAGCAACAAAACACACAGCAGACCACACACAGCAGACCACACGGGCAAAAACAGCAGCACACACCGCTTACACAGCCGGCACACAGCGCTCACACAGCGGGCAGCACACAGACAACGGGCGCAGCGGGCGACAATAGGGGCCAGCAGAGAGCGGCCATCGAGAGTGTGTGCCCCCTAGGGGTGTGTCCGCTGAGTGTATCTACTGCTGTCTCGTGGTGAGAGTAGGTCATCATGGAGAGATGTCCGTTGGGGTCGATTGACCCAAACTCGGTCAGTTCGCCAACTCCAGAAGGGCGACCGCAGACACGTCTGAAGACAGTTACATCTATCAGCTGTCGCTCGTTTCAGCGACAGCTATTGTATCTTTAGCCCCCCCTTCCCCGCCGGCCCCCACCATCGCCTAGACCTGGTATCACGCGTGTCACAATCTCCAATTTGTAGTCGCGACATATAATATGTTGGGAAGTTACACCCCCACATTACCCTCCCCCCCACCCCTCCCGCCGCCGTTAATATGTATACAATAGTTGGCCTCGGTTGGCACCGACACTGTGAAAACTTGTATATATATGTTGGGGTTAGAATAAGTTGGCAACGACGCTGTACAGAATGCCAGTCACTGCGTGAGCTAGACAACCAGGGTGCCGTTGTAATATATTTTGTTGGCGGTCACAATGATGGTTGTCGATGTAGATCATATTGTGCGGAATTGAAAACCCTAAATCCGCACAGGGGGAATGATCGCATCACGTAGTGTGGATATGACAAGACGCCCAAGAGGTAGTTACATGGCAATACCCATTGCTGTCTCTGGAGTGTCCACACCACCAGAGAAAATAATAGAACTCATTGGCGCTGCGATCCAAAGGTCACAAGGTGCCGAATACGTATTACGAGCGGTTCTTGGAAGGATGCAGTTCACCCTTCATGCGACTCGCCGAACACCTCGCGGCGCTTCGCGTTTGGTGCAAGCAATGTCCGCCCGG
Source organism: Undaria pinnatifida (assembly GCA_012845835.1). Taxonomy (NCBI): domain Eukaryota; class Phaeophyceae; order Laminariales; family Alariaceae; genus Undaria; species Undaria pinnatifida. The sequence continues at coordinate 13,980,454 of JABAKD010000019.1, forward strand.
TTGGTGAAAACCCGATGCGCCGCGTCCCGGCATAGTAGCGATGCGAGGGTCTATGGTCATACCACTATGGCCATGGACAAACTGAGTAGCCCACGCCCGCCGCTTTCCCTCCTCGTAAAACATACCAAGTGTGCACAAGTTGGCCTCGGTTAGCAACAATGCCGTAAAATGTTATATGTATATTGGGATTAACGTTGGTTGGCAATGGCGCTGTAAATATATCATGCCAATCACCGCGTGAGCTATACAACCAGGGTACTGTTGATTTTTTGTTTTGGCGGTCATTGTGATGATTCTCGAGTTTGATGATATTGTGGGGGGTGGAGAACCCTAAATCCGCACAAGGGGAATGATCGCATCACTTAGTGTGAATATGTATTGTGAATATAGTAAGGCACCCACAAGGCAGTTACATAGAAATACCCATTGCTGTCTCTAGAGTGGCTACACCAGAAAACGTAGTAACTCATTAGCGCTGTCATCCATATGCAAGAAAGTATGCACAAGGTGCCGAAGTCGGTCTTACGAGCGCTTCTTGGAATGATTCAGTTCACCCTTCATGCGCCTCGCCGAACACCTTTCGGCGCTAGGCGCTTCGTTCAAGCCATGTGTACTTGATTGGTGAAAACCCGACCTGCTCCATCCCGGCATAGTATGGATGCGAGGGTCTATGGTCATACGACTGCGGCCATGCACAAAACTGAATACACCCCCCTCCCTAGCCGCTTTTAAACTCCCGCCCTCCCCTCACCGTCATACGACCTCAGGATATACGAAATATACTGGTGCATATCCCAGCCGTCAGATGCAGTACCCCTCAAAGACGGGGTTTTCATTTTCCATGCACAGGTAGATTAACATCACCCAGTTGACCATGGCACAATAAGAGCTAGTGGTGAGGGGATATATCCTCAGTGTGGGAACAAACACTGGGCGAAACTACCGCGATCGGAGTATGGCACACATTTCTTCAATAACACATGACCTGCGACGAAATCTTCGATCTCACATCTATCTTTAGTGTATTTCTATTTCTAACACGAGTATAATAGTCTAATGTAACAACAGAGAACGATCGGAGATCTCCAATATATCGTTGAAAAATAATTGTCCGCTATCAGAGAAAGCATGCATCAAAACGGGTATACCCGGTATTTGCCGCGAGGAAAAGATTCAACGAACGTGTTACCATGGGTGCAAGCCCAAACAATCGCAGGACTATGCCAAACCACAAACGTGATCGTGACAAAGCACACGGTGCTACCCGATCCGCAATCGCATGGTGTTCATCGTGGTGCTGAGTAGTAGTCATTGAGCGACAGCATGTTATAAGTTTCTCGTAGCCCCGTAGTCAATGATATTTTCGCCGATACCAGGTACAGTAGGTGGCCCTATATTGTGCGGGTCATATAGTGCGGGTGTCCAATATTGTGCGGGTGAAATCGTTTGGCACAATATAGACCCCTCTATAGTGGCCGGTTTTTACATAGTGCGGGTGCCCGGTATAGTGCGGGTAAATTTTCGTGACACATACCCGCACAATATAGGGCCACCTACTGTACTCTGTGCCTGTATCGCAACACGCACTTACTAATTTTAATAGGTGGAACTAATGGGGTAACCAATGCTCAGGGTCGGCTAGGTCGCGTGGCCCACCTCTCGTGCGGGGGCCTTGGTTGCGCGGTGGCAGCGGATAAAATCGAAGTTCCAGATGTTGATCATTACGTATTATATTATCGTGGCGTACATCAGAGGGTAGATTATTACAATCACGACAAACGAGTCAAGATCGGCCAGAAGGCGCGCACAAACCAGAGACCAAAATTAGACCAAAACAAGACTGAAATACATTGTGCCATCCATCGGAATCAACCCAGAACTGAACATACCATAGCAGGCATGTTTTCAACGGGGTGGCTGACATTCTGACAACACACCATCATTTAATAGAATGCATTCATTTCCCAATACCAAAATACCCAATAGTCTAGACTAATGCTCGTACATTACGTGAATCGTGAATGAATCATATCCCCGTAGATTACATGAACATTCTGCTACATCAGGCAGGCTGCAACTTCTAGATTTTTTATCCCCCTTCGTTACGGTATTACCCTCGGAGCCGAGCAAGGCGTAAGATATGGGATACGACTGGGTATAAAAAGGTTTCATATGCCTTTGAAGGCATGCGCTTAAAGAACAAATGATATGATGCTTCTGCCTTGCAGGAGTGAATGCTATTCAAGTCGTCCGTGGCGTATGTGGCGCTAATACAAGAGCTTATCTAGTACAAGTGAGTGACCAACGTGAAACCATCCTAGTATAGAACCTTGTAGCGGGTGGCCTGTGTCTGCAACAGCCCTTTAAACATAATATACATGGCGTAGCTGTTGCGACCGCAGATGCGTTATGTTCAGCACCTGGCAATCACGATACTGCTGCTGTGGCGAGCGCACTCACTGCGATGCATGGGTTTGCCGTCGCTGTTCCAACCGCAGATGCTTCGGCGTCTGCGCCTCGCGTTGTTGTTCCTGCTGTGGCGAGCGTACCCACTGCTATACATGCGCCTGCCGTCGCTGTTGCGACCGCACATTATTTTAAATCAGCGCCCAGCAGTATCGTTGCTGCTGCTATGGCGAGCACAGGCATTGCGGTACATAAGCTCGCGGGCCTTTTTGCGAGCCCAGACGGGTCTTGCTTTAGCACCAGCGCCTCGCTGTGCTGTTGTTACTGCCGTGGCGAGCGTACCCCCTACTGTGCATGAGCCCGCCGTCGCTGCTGTTGTGAACGAAGATATTTTTGCGTGAGCGCTCAGCATTGTTGTTGCTGCTGCTGTGGTGAGCACAGGCACTGCGGGTCATGAGCCCGCGGTCGTTTTTACGAGTCCAGATGTTCTTGCTCCAGCACCCCACCGCGCTGCTGCGGCCACTGCGAGTGCAGTCGCTTTTGAGATCAAGATTCGAAATGCTGCTAGTGTAGGGAGCGACGCCGGCTGTACTGAGATGCGCTCGTTTACTAGTCACAGCTCTCTTTTAGAGCGCGCCACTCCTGTTACCACCACGTCTCACGATATTACTACGCCTTGGCCCCGCAAACCGCCGCACCCCTCTATGCCCCCCCCCCCCTCCCCCCATGCCCCCCCCCCGTGAAGAGGGGGGTGGGGTCGTGCCTCCTACTCGCGCCGCCTCTAGGTGACGGGCTCGCTACGTCTCGAGGAGCAAGAGCCTTCTGGTCCGGCCATGGCAGCGATGGTGGTGGCAACGCGCGTCGCACGGGTTCGGCGCACCGCGGGAAGACGGGACGTTTACCAGAGGAAAATAAAGCCGCCATAAAATAGGAGGACAGCCAGTTTTTTTTCACCTCGGGCTCACCCTCCGACACTCCGAAGGGGGGGGAGGCATTGGGCCACCTTCTCCTGACGTCAAGGTGGTTCAATCTTGCAAGGCACGTCCCGTCTCTGGCCGATGTAGCCTCCTCCACAGAGATGTTATTTACTTTTTGAAGATTCCCGACAACCGCGCGAAGCCGTTGTCATCCGCTATCGGCCGCGATCGGCAGGCCTCCGTAGACGCGGCCGCCGCCCTGATCGAAACAGAGCATATACAGGCCATCACATCCAAATACGTCAATCTTGGCCCGCGCAAGGTAGCGCGCATCACATCCCTGCCTCTCACACACCCCAATCAGGCTGTCGCTGCCCAACAACCGATGCGCTCTGTTAAAGAAGCCCAACCTGGCATCCTCACGCTTTTTGATTCGCGCTGCAGTAGAAACGGCTCTTTGAACCCCCGGGTGAGAACGCACACTCCACAGAGCTTTCGGGCGTGTTATCAACAATGACAAATCGTCCGCGCCCACCCTAAACACCGTCATTGATGACATTTTCGGCCAGGTCTAGCGAGCAATTGACAAAAGATTAAGATTCTATTTCGGCGGCGTTAGACCTTCTTCTCCAAGTGCTGAACCAGCAGTTCGACCACGGACGGCTGCATTATACCATATAGGAAGAACTTTCTTCTCAAATGGGTTTTGAATGACGGCGCTTCTTAACCTAACCAAATCGAAAATCCGATATTTGTTTTCATGATTCTCGTTGTGCACATACTATTAGGCCATGGGATTACTCATCCGGTACGAAGCAGTGATACTTTTCTCCAAATCTTTTTTTGGAAACGTTTCAAGCACCAAAATCGAGGAACCTCGGACAAAACAATGGCGCATCTCTATCGTAGCACGCGTCCACGGAGACGCGGCGTCTGCTTTTACCGAGCTGCATAATTTGGCGTACCCAACGGTACCCCTTACGCGGCTTACTACCGCGATTTTCGGATGGTGGTTTCGGGGGTGACAGACAGCGAGCGCGCGTTGGCGTCAGGGTTGGTGCTAGTACTGGAGATTATGCGTCTTAGCGTACGCGAGAATTTCGCGCAGCTCATGCCTAGTGTGTACCATGGAGAGCTGGCAACGCTTCTTCAGCTTTTATATTCGACTGATGTCATGTCGTAGCTTTGGGTGACCTTTCAAATATCCAGACACCTGCCATCAACGGCGCCAAACAATGTTCGCTACCTGCGGTGTCGGGGGGACGAGTTTTCGCCCCGTCGGGTCCCCCGCCTGCCGCCCTAAGCCGTGGGCAGGGGCGCACTACATCGCAAACTTCTGCTTGGGCGACGGGTATGCAACGCAACCCGGTAGTAATGAAGGTTTCACGATATCCTACCGACCCCTGCGTTTCAATCACGTCGTACTCGCACTGGTCGCTTGCGCATGGTGATGAAGTTTGCACTGTTACTGATATGTTTTCGACCGATGACCCTCCTCTATGAAGCAGTCTCCTTCCACCGACCGCACGCACGGCAGCTCTCTGTGGTAACCAAGGACACTGTCGTTTTTGCCACGAGACGTCACATTCATTTAAACTGCGCTCACACCCTTTTATCAAAGCTGGCGAGTGCATCGACCCCGAGTTTGCTAAGCCTGGGTTCAACGGCGCCGCGTACCGCCGCTAGCAAGAACGTATGCTGCGCTACCGCCGCGGCACCAAAACAGGAGGACCCGGAACCAGCTCTCGCACGGACCTTCGCCACCAGTCAGGCCAGCAACACGACCAGAGTCAGCCACACAACTCCAGTTCCTGTCACAATTCGCAAGACGCGCGTTCCGGATATGCACAGCAGGGGTCTGACGGCGTCTACGGTCAAGTCACCAATAGCCCAGCCGAAACTGTCCATCAATCAGTCCCACGCTCGACCGCCTTGACGACTAACGCCCCTGATGTGCGCCTTGGTCCACCGACCAAGCGTAATTCGAATACGCGGCAACCCGGCACTTTCCGCACTAACGATAAACGCTCGTAACGTGCGCCTCGGTCCATTAACACAAATGCGCATCAACCTGGCACTTTTCGCACTGGTAATTGACGCCCCGACGGTGGTATGGCACCCTTCGCGCGTCCACCGCCAGCATTGCCGGGGGAACAAATATATTTTTCACATGATGTCCGTGTGCCACGCCCGTCAAGCGTCCAGCGCCGACCAGCCTCGACCACTGACCCCCAGCCCCGAACATTGATCATAGGTACCAGCCACCTTCGTAGGCTTCGTGATACGGCACATCTTGCTACCGCGACGAGCCCTCGTGCTCCTTCGCTGCCTACGCCTCCTTTACGCGAGTACTCCACGGAAAGCATCGTGTTGGTGTGGCAACCCCCCTCCAATTTATCGCAATGGACAGCATCGGCGTTTGTCGTTGACGACGTTTCGTATTTTTGCACAGAGCAATTTGTGATGGACGCAAAGGCACGCCTCTGCCACGACAACCATGCACTGAAGCTCATACTAAGCACGTCGGAACCCCAATCGCACGAGCGCATCGGATGGAGCGTCCGTGGTTTCGACAATGCTATTTGGGAGCGGGAATGCCAAAACGCCGTTATTTCTGGGGCTTTTGCGAAGTTTTCTCAGCACCCAGAGATGAAACTCCACCTTTTAGGTACTGGTATCAAGCTTTGAGCTGAAGCCAACACTTTAGACCAGGTGTGGGGCATCGGCCTCTAGGTGGACGACCCCGACGCCCACGACCGCCAACTGTAGCGAGGAAAGAACTTTCTCGGGCAGGCTATTTCTACCGTCGACCACCTCTCTCGCCACAATATGGACTGGTTGGCGCACCCCCTCCTCTTCTCCTTAAGTCTGCACTTCGATAGTGTCCCAGGGAATTCATGAGATTAACCCCACACCAATAACGCGCCTTCGGCTTTCAGCACGTGCTTGTTTCGGCCCTCCATATGGGATTTCGACCATTTTTTCCCACGCGCCATTGGACCACAGCCTCGATGTGCTAGCTGTCGCCTCCCAAGCCGACACGTCCTCACTCCCCGAGCACGGCCCGGGCCTCGTCGAAGGCGCGATTGCGCTCGACGACGCTGCTTTTACCAACACTGTTAGCGTGTATAGGGGAACCACCGCCTCTACAGTGTTTGGTTGTGTTGCGCTCCTAGACACTGGCTCCCCTAGACTTTCATCCGCCATACCGTATTGGAGCAGACGCCTGCGGGTGCCGCGGCCGCCGCTAATTGCGAGCAGAGCTCTGCCGCTCGTTCCTGGGGGGGATGCGGCAAATTCGTTCCCCTACGAACTTTGACGAGCGCGCGTTTGAGCGTTTTACCCTCGAATTCGTCCAGGTTAAACAGCCGACAAGCTCTCTCGCCGTATGGTTCTGCGTCGTTGACCCTTCAGTTATGCAACACGCGGCTATCCTGCGACGCTATAGCTAGATGGGTTTACGCGATCCTACCGCTCTTTCTCTCCCCGCTCTCTGACCAGAGCGTTTTCGGGGAGATGACGGTATATCACAATGCCCTCACGGGTGAATCGGCTTTTTTGTACCCTACCCCCTCACATCTGGCGGAGGTTTGTACTTCCCTTACGATGGCGGCGATCGCGTCACTTTGTCAGACGACCCTTAGTTGCTCGCTGTTCACTTGGTCCGCAGTAACGGCCTACCAGCTCTTACAGGCCACTGTTTCGTCAACACGCTGCCCCATCCGGACCTTCTTTTCGCCGAAGAACATTTCGCCGCTTCAGGGCGACAGGTCCTCCCCACCAGTGGCGCGAACGACCTCGAGCTCATCGACGACGTTCTGGCAGTCAATCACGACGCATTGATGCACGTATCCATCACTGTTTTCCAGTATACAAACAAGTGCACCAGCTGTCTCCCCGCACACGAATGCGCCTGAGGTGGCAGCCATTTCGGAACCCTCTCTCGCGACAGCTGCAGCCACGGCCTTGCCCTCGCCTGCTCTGCTCGAGGGTTTGAATCCCGAACGAAGGGTTTCGTTCCTGCGCATCTGGCACCGCCTGCCGAGGCATCCGCGCGAAATAACTTTCGACTTACGTGGCCCGGAGTAGACCCCGGCGGCAATCGAGGAGCTAGGTGGCGTCCTCTGTGAATTTCCGGATATTGCTTCAAGCTCCCAAACGGAGGTTGGCTCCTGCTCTCTTATGTCTTTCGGTATTCCGGTACCAGAGGGCAGTTCGCCTGTCACCCCCCGGCCACATCGCATCAACCCGATTGTGGCCAAAGTGGTGGACGCCCTAATCAATCAGTACATTGCGGCTGGTCTGATCCCACACTCGACTTCGCCATACTCGAGCCCTCTGGTGGTCGTCCCAAATCAATCTGGCGGGGTTCGGATCACTGTTAACTACAAGAAGCTCATCGACATTAGCAGACTCAGCCAGCTGCCCATCCCGCGTATGGATCAGATCCTGGACTCTTTGGGCAAGGGACGCGTTTTCTCGTTTTTCGACCTAGTGTCGTCGTTCCACCAGATAAGCGCGCACATCGACACAGTTCCAACCACGGCATTCGGCACCCCCACGGGCCTTTAGCAGTGGCTGGTTATGCCTCAGGGCAGCAGCGCATCGCCTGCTTGGTTCGTGAAGGTGATCAACGAGGTTGCCAAGGGGATTGGAACAGGTTGCGGCCTACCTAGACGGTGTGATCGTGCTCGATTCAGACCAGTCGACCCATATTAAAACTATCCACGTGCCTTCTTCGAGCGACTGCCCAAGCACAATCGTAAGCTCTCCCCCCCGAAAGCCAGACATATCGAAGCGGTCGCCGATTTCCTGGGCCACTCTCTCTCGTCCGCGGGTGTGCGCCCGAATACCGAGAAAGTGTCGGCTTTGACTCTCATGCCCATGCCCCGCGACCTAAAGCAGCTGCGCTCTCTTCTAGGCGGCCTTTCGTACTACCGAAAGTTTCTGCCAGATATGTCTAAATGGATTCGACCAGTCACTGCCCTCCTCGAGAAGGGCGTCACATTTTCGTTCACGCCGAGTATGGAGGTCATCGCGCGAGAGATGCTCGCGGAGGTCGCCGCTCCACCCGCCCTGGTCTTCTCCGATTGGACACCGTGGAGGACGGCACGCGCTATTTTCGGAAATACTGCTACGCCTTCATTGACGACGTTGGCGATACGCTAGAGCATGGTCAGCCCGACGGCTCCGTGAGGCCCATTGTCTTTGTTAGCCGCGCTACCTTCGACTCGGAAAGAAATTGGACGCGCAAACGATTTGGAAGCAGGCAGCATCGTATGGGCGATCAAGCGCCCTCGAGGCTACCTTTGGGGTACGAGGTTTCGCATTTTCTCGGACCACAAGGCTCTGGAAAATATAGGAAACGTTGGAGACCACAACTCGCGAGTCCAGAGGTGGCTAAAGTACCTCACCGCGTTTGGCTACACATCTGAGTACCGAAAAGGAAGGCAAATGGTGATGCTGACTGCCTCTCCCGGTTGCCACAGCCGGCGACTGAACACGGCCGCGGCGGTTCTAGCCGCCTCATCCCTGTCAACGATGAAACCATATGCCTCGCCACGTCTAGCGGCCCGGTCACCTCCTCCACATCGGTCCCCGGCATTGACATTGGTCGGCTGGTGCCCCAACCCGATAGCGCCGTCTTGGGTGGACTCCCCGTTACCTTCACTGATTTTCGGGATTTGCGCGCACACAGGCCACGTATGAGGATTGACGGCCTTCCCGCTCCCACCGGGAGATTCGTCGTCTGTGTTTCTGCTTTCGCCGGTACCGGGGATGACGCCTCGGCGGCGATTCATGTTGGCCTGCCGCCGACGCCACTTTCAATTCGGTGTTCGCGGTGCCTTCCGGGACTATTCCGTCAGGCTTACCCCCGCGGGCCCCTTTGCCTCCATTGGAGGTTTACGTGGCACTGCCGACTACGGGCCGCATCTCACTCGGACGCGCCGAAGAACAGCCGCCGCGGCCAGTGCCGCGCAGCCTGCGGTCGACTATGGTTTCGGACCCGGCAGGGTTACGCGGACGTCTTCCTGTTGGGTCGACCCTCTGCCGAGCGTTCCGCGACCTCGGTTGCCGTTGGCTGCCGCCCCGAGGGTGTCTTAAGCCCCAACGCCTGTCCCGACGGTGCCCACGCGTCTGACCGCGACCGAGCGGAGACTTTGGGTCACCCGCTTTTAGGGCTCTCGATCCCTTCGGAGCCCCCCACCACCCCTACGGCCGATTTGGACGCCCTTGGCGCTGCTACCGAACCACTCTTTGGCGATTTCGCTGCGCGTTATTCGCACGCCGATGCAAGAGAGCAACGTGCAGAGCCTACGTGCTACGCCTCCATACAACACATTTTTCTCGGCCGGCCATTGGCCTTGCCCACAGAAGTCCCAGCGCGCTTCCCCTCACACCAGCGCCCCTCCTTTCTGAGATTCAGGAGGTCGCTGGCAAAGGACGCCTCCATACTGCTGACGAGGACACTATCCTCCTCGTTCGTAATCCAATCCCGGCCCACTACTCCTTACGGCCTGCGGGGCGCGCGGCTTGCCTTTCGGGCGACGAGTCAATCCGTATTTACGTGCCGCTACTCATGCGCCCTTGGATCATGCAAGCCTGTCATTCGACTGCTTCCTGCCTTCTAGGCACGGCACGCACACTTCACATGCTCGAGAGTTTCTATTGGTGAATAGGATTGAGCATATGCAACCCCTGGTGGTTGCGCCATTATGTCAAGTGCCAAGCGCAGAAGAAACCGCGACTGACGGTTTGATGTCCCGACGTTTCGATTCCCCTTCTTCCGAGGCTGGACATTGCGGTAAGCGTGGACTATATTGGGCCATTGCCATTGCACGCCATTGCCGTCGTGCGGACATGTTCGTCGTCACCGCCGCCAAAATTACAGCTGAAGGCACTGCCAATATCCTTATGAACCGGTACCGTTCCTTTGGGGGTGTCCACGCAGCATCCTCTCGGGCAACGGCCCCCAGTTTTGCTCCAAGCTTTCCCACGTCGTATATGAGCTTCTTGTTGTTCGAAAAATCGCCACCTGCTCCTACCATCCAAGCAGTAACGGCGGTGTGGAGCGCGTTAACCACACGATAGCGCAAGTGCTGGCTATGGTCGTCAACAACCGCCAAGACGATTGGGATGCGCAGTTGCCACACGTGAAGCTCGCTAACAACAGTTCGGTCAGTGCTGTCACGGGCCTGGCCCCCACCGAGGTTCACACGGGCAGGCTCCCGCGCCTCCATCTCAGTATTTTCGACCGCTCCGGGGTCGCGGGCCACCAGAGCCTGGCCCGTGACCACCTCGCCTACTGCGATCTATCGTCAGAACGCCAAACACGCGCCAACGATATGGTTCGCGAGATGCACGCCTTAAACATTTCCCGTGTGGGACGGCGAAACTCATCCCCCTAGGACGCTTCGCGCCAGATTCCCAACTCCGTCGTGGGTAATTGGCTTTGGCTGTATGATGCGGCCTCTACTATTCACCCTGGCGCAAAAAGCCGGAATGGATACAAAGGTCCTCAAGACCAAACTTGCGCTATGTTGGACGGGCCCCTACAAGATCCTTGCCGTCGGCCCCTGCGCCTCTAGTGACACACCGGACGGTTTTCCTCTCGGGGATAAGCTTTTATACTTTAACCTCACCACCGACATGCCCGACTCGGATGCGTACGTTTACGTCTCCGTTGAGCGCTGCAAGCCCTGCACCAGCCCCCACAGCCGCGGCGACATGCTTAAGTACCTTCCGAATGGGTTGACGCAGTACGTGCTCAACAATTTCACGAAACAATCCCCCCCATACCAAGTGACCCAAGACGACGTGTCGGCGCCCCTCCAGCGGCTAGAGGCGGAAAGGATCACGGGCATGGCCATCAATCGCTCCGTGGTAGGGGTGGGGTCATCGCGGTGATGTGACGTGGGAGACGCATTGGACTGGGCTCTCCCGTCCGTCGTGGGAACGGGAGATGGACCTCCAGTTCTCACACCAGTGGGTCTTGCTCTGCTGGGCTGGTACTCCGAACCAACAACCCCAAACCAACCGCCTTCATTATCTGATGCGCATAAGAGCTGCACAACGGGAGCTTTCCCGTGCTAATGGCGAACGTTTTTCTTGGCACCAGGCTACGGCTGGATGCCGCGAGATGACTGGTTCCGCCACTACAGCACCACGGTTCTCCCCATTCTTGTACGAAGCCGATGACGGCTAGTGGTGGCTTGGGAAAATCAGCGCTCGTACATCCATCGACGTTGAATATTTGGTACGTTTTCTAGACGACCCGGGACCGATCAATTTTCCTCTCTTTCCGGCTCACTACACGACGTCGTCAGGAGGTACTCAGGACTCCTGGTGTCTTCAACTCCGTCCGAGTATATCAGTTGAACGCTGGATTAACGTAACGTAGATGAATCTCGAGGCGCGGACGTGGATAGTTGACGTTCAGGCCACCACTGCCCTCGATCATTTTCATCCGGTTTTCCTGTTTTTGAATTTTGCTTCTTCGGGGGACGTTCGTTTTTGTTCTGGGATTTTGATTCAGTCTTCCTCGGGTGATTTTCCCGGTGATTATCCGCCCGGTTTCGACGTCGCCCCCTCAGGGTGGGGCACGATGTCCATTCCGCGCGCGCGAGGTGGGTTTCGTTCTTAGCGCGTACGTTTTTGCGCCCGCCTGGGGTTTTGCTCGCGAGGTTTTTTACTGTTCCGCCTTCGACCCCAGCGCTTTCACATTTCGTTTCGCCTTTTTGCAAATTTCCCGTTTTCCCTCTTCTATGCCCGCGTTCTCCTCGCTAATATCCGGAAGTGATAGTTCTTATCGCACCTGTCGATCCCGCCATTTGCTGGAGTGTTCTGTACCCTTTTCCCGTCTTCCGTTCTTCGTTCGAGGTCTTCTGCCGTAGCATTTCCTCTGAGGCTTTGTGATACTGCTGCTGCATCCGGGCAAAAAAAAGCCTCCGTGCGCGTGCGGATCCAAACGCGATACATTTTATAAAAATATTTCAAGGACGTCAGCCGTGAGTTCGACGAATTTTGGGTCAATACTCATCTTTGCAAGCTGCGTTGTTCGTACTTGTAATATACTATGTGGGTGAGTTTTTTCATAATGGGAGGGGTCATATTGTTTTGTAAAACATATTTCAAGGACGTCAGCTGTGAATTCGACGAATTTCAGGTCAATATTCATATTTGCAAGCTGCGTTGATGGTACTTGTAATACATTTGTTGAATCGGTTATTATTACGTTTAGAGCGTCCAGCCTTACCTGGTCCATCGAGGTCCCACCAGCAACAGCAGCGACCTCCGGGCTCCCGCTAGTAGTGCGCTTAGCGCCCCCGTTCGCAGCGGCAGCAAACCGGCTAGTGAGCCGCGCACCGCTCGCCACAATAAGGGTCGCAACGTGCGCTGGCGCAACGCTCTCGGCAACGGCGTGTGGGCAGAGTGAGGTGTACTTCGTGGTCATTTTCTCCGTGCAGCTCTTCTTCGGGATTGGCCGTGCCTTCGGGGTTCTTTGTAGACAGCGGTTTGAGCGGTGCCGCGAAAGGCTGGCTGTGCTTGGTACTGCTGCGCTCTGCGAGCGGTGTGCGAGCATGCACTCTTTTTTTGAAATTGAAATCTGGTTCTGTGGAGTAGGTTCTGCAGGCGTTCATATCTGGTTCTGTAGAGTAGGTTCTGCAGGCGTTTATCACAGCGCGTAGCTCGCGGTGCAATAAACTAAAAATTGGTTCTGTAGAGAGGATGTACCGGCGTTTTCCGTGTTGGCAGAGTATATTCCTTCCTGCCATGTTGGTAGATTCCCGGGCGCCGAACTGATGCATTTCCTTCCTCAGCTAGCTGTCAGATTTTGTCCCCCTCAAAAACGGGTTTCATAGCTTCCACGCACAGACTGATTACCATCACCCTGTCGACCCTGGTGCAAGTTACACTGTAGTTCCAAGGGGAGCCGCCGACCTATATCCTTAATGAGGACACACCACCCGTAATACGCGCAATCGGAGTATCACACACAGCTTTCAAAGTCGAGTTGCGACAAAATCTTCGATCTCCCGGCTCGAGTGTATTTTTATTTCTTCATTAAATACCCCGTACTTTTCAACATGCACAAACACATGCGCAACCAACCCCACGGTTACAAGTTACGTCCTCAAAAAAATTGCCTGGTACTGAGCGTCGATGTCCTATTGTTACGTGTTACCTCTCGTATATGTACATGTATATATTGCTAATACATCGTATCGGTCGGTGCTCTCACAGACTTTAACTATAAGCTTTAGCAGCTTTTACATGCTCGTACCCTGACTACTTGTATGAAATTGTTCAATTTTCCCGTGACTTAAAGCGACGACCACCACGACAACAGTAGTTACACCATTTTCCAAGTCGATTCCAACCCCCCACAGAGTCCATTTCCACCCACAAAGTCAATATTTTTTCGGTGTAATATTGCAGGATGCCTAGCAGATGGACCCGAATTAAAAGTTTCGTGTTCCGACGAAAATTCAAAGACAAAAAAATGAAAGGTAAAAGTATGCCGTCGGTTCACAAACCGGGCTGTTCAGAATGACGGAACTTTTCACCACAACAAAGTCGGTACCCCGGTTCATTTTTTTTTGCTTGTACATCCTTGAAACAACGCAATTTAATAGCAAAATGGGCTGCAGCTTTTCCCGCTGATGACACAAACGCCTGCACCCCCACACACCTTAAGAGCGCCACCACAACACCACAACCTAACCTTCCACCGCTTTCGCCATCAAATCACGCGGCCGAGGATTATACAACGATGGTGAATGCTTGGGCTTTGCGATGTGTGCTGACGCTGGGTGCCTTGTCTACTGCCAGGTCAGCCCCGCCGCAATTTCCAAACCACCGAGTCTATTATCGAACACATATTATTAGATAGTTGGTGTTGATCAGTCAATCTCGTCCCTCCTAAGTAAGGCCGAGTCGTCGCCTTACAAGTGCACGAGTGCGTAGCATAGTGGTGCTCATACATACCCGCGACGTAGGGACTTCTCGAGAAATGTGTGACAAGAGGAAAGCACAAGAGGAACGTGAGTCAAGAAGAACCGATATGTCAATCGACAAGAAAGAGCTGAAAAGTATAGATTCTATCATAGCCCCCCCCCCCCCCTAACCAGCGGTTTTCTTCAACGAAATACTCGCGGCTGCTTGACACGAGGAAGGATGACATTAACCGGAAAAAAAAAAAATCCTGATTTGCAGAGGGCTGTCGAACGATGACGCAGAGGACAGCTTACGCTATACCTACAATGGGACCCGAAGGGTGCGCCAGCTAGCGTTGAGCTGCGAAACAAACTGAGTTGAATGACACACGACGCGTATGAAAATACGTGGAAGTATGGTGACCTAAAGCTTTATTTTTCCCAATCCGCCGGAGGATGAAAAAAAAAAAAAAAAAAAAAAAAAAGCCAGGGTATCAATGACCACCGGCGTATATCAGGAGATACGGCCGGAAGCTGGTTTCGAAAGAGGCGATTTCGTTAAAGAAGAGTTGGGGGGGAGGGGAGGCTACCGTAGAACGACCTAACAGTGGGAACGTTAACCCCTTTGCAACTGGAAACCCTTTTTGGGGACAAAGTTACTTGGATTAAGTATAGGGAGGGGTTCGGGGGCTCTGAAGGGGTTAAACGATAGCAATGAAGGCAAGTATCGGGCGGGGGGGGGAGGCGTGTAGCGAAACACCTGATCTATGACGACGGCTTGTTTTTAAGAAGGTCATGCTGAGGGCAGAACCTCTTTTTTTTCGAGTTGAGCTGTGGAGTGTAAAATCGATTATAAATAATGTGTACCTGGTACAAATATATTACCAGGTATCGCATACAACAAGTGCTTCTGTTTTTTGTCACCACACTTGAAACAACTACTCCCTACGAAGCTCCGCCCGTATCATTAATAGGTCCTAGGAGGTGTTACCGATGCACCACTATGGCCCTGGCAAAAGTCGTAGGCTCACTCTCGATTTCACGTTCTATGATGTTTCTGGCGGAGGCATGAATTGCGTCAGCTGTATGTAGTGTATGCGTGTATCACCTTTAGTTTGTAGTTTTCCCCGGGGTATTCATCTGCTCCAGAATATCTGGAGCCTGTCCTGTGACCACGGACTTGATTATGCGAGTTAATGTGAGCAACAACAACAGCAATAACAACAACAACACCAACAACAACAACAACAACAACAACAACAACAACAACAACAACAACAACAACAACAACAACAACCGTCAGTGACCTTCCGGGCAAGCCGTGGTCATAATGGTCTTCTCATCGACACCCCGACGTATGCGTTCGTTTCTATCGCGCATAGATTTGTTATTATTATCGTTGATTTTCAGCGGTTGTTTCGCAATGATATGCCCAACTCAACGCTCCCGCTCTTTCCGCTTGTCAAATGTGTCGCAAGGGCAAGTAAGTGCTACGAGCGCGAGCATAGACTCGGAAAGATTAGAACCCTCGCCGTTGACTTTTGTAGTATGGACGAGATTCACCCACTACTCCATGGGTCGGGTCACATGGGAAGACTGACGGTATGCGACATCAATCTGGCCAGGCTGGATTTTTTTTTTGAATAAAGCCGGATGTATGTGATGATGATGTGGCCCACAATCTTATGTGGTGTACCAAATATGCCACAATCTCATCCTTGACTAAATCTCGAGCTGTACAGCAGTCGGTGCAGGCGATAATTGATAAATCGAAAATGCTGCTGTACAATGGGGTACCCGCTTTTAGAGCCCTTCAGAACAGGCGTGTGCAGTGGCCCTTACCTCATTGCCGCTCTTATCTAGTTGACTTTGTGTGTCACATAACTACCTGTTAGGTTTAAGAGAGTAGTAGTATAGTCTATAGCGTTGGCGCCACAAACGTTTGGTTAGAGGGTGTGCGTCACAAGGCGTGGCAAGCCGATTGACACACATCCTTTATATTTTTCAATGGACGCTCTTAAAAGGGGTACCCTACCCCTGTTGTATACTAACTAGCATGATCAAGCCCCACGACAGGCTCCTGTCACTGTGGTAAAGTATACCAACCTGGAAATATATTGTTGTTGTTGTTCTCACATTAACTCGCATAATCTAGTCCGTGGTAACAGGACAGGCTCCAGTCACTCTGGAGCTGAGGAGTACCCCAGGGAAAAACAAGCAAACCAAAGGTGGTACATACACGCCTACATCACAGCTGACGCAATTCATGCCTCCACCAGAAACATATAAAAGTGAAATCGGTAGTCAGCCTACGACGATATGCCAGGTCCATACTTACTGATGATGCATACGTCTCACTACGCGCTCCTGGAAAAACCGACTATTTATCCGCTTGCCGCCCAAGAAATAGTTACAGAATGCCGGTTTTTTAGTATTCCTGTTAGTGCTGAAACGGTCACTATATTTTCGTCTATAGTACGACCTTTTTTACAGAGAGACGACTTAAGCGGTAGATGTGCCCCGTGGTCCCGCACTTGAAGTGCGATGTATGTGCACATGGTGGCCTGTGGTGCGATGTGCACGTTGTGGCCTGTAATGCGAGCTGGGTTCAACTTTATTGTGGCTACGTATGGACTACCAGCATTATCACTGTCTGTCATCTGCTATCTTGGCAAGGCGCCGCACAAGTGCTGTAGTCAAGGACTGCGACAAAACGTGTGTTCTTTCCTTTTTCTATTTTGTTGCATATCATATTTTTGTTTCTTGTTTCTTCACACACATCTGCTTTCCAGCTTCTGGTGACGCCGTGGTCACAGGTGCCGTCCCTTCTCCCCTCCGGTTCTTGCCTTCAATTTTTATCGCGCACGTGGTTCAGCAATCCCACTGCTCGTCGAATGTTCATATAGTGTTGATAACTCACGGCCTTGCGCTCTCCGCAAGTCCATTTTTGTACAAGAAAAGTGCCCACGAATTTAAACGAGTATGCATTCGAGGGGATTCGAACTCACGAAATTGACCGATACCAGGCTTGAGGATAACCTGATACTCCACCTACCTGGGCGACCGGCTCATATCTTTGTTGTTGTTGTTCTCACATCAACTCGCATAATCAAGTCCGTGGTCACAGGACAGGCTCCAGTCACTGGAGCTGAGGAGTACCCCAGGGAAGAACAAAAACAAACCAAAGGTAGTACACGAATATATCACAGCTGACGCAATTCATGCCTCCATCAGAAATATATAATAGTGATATCGGGAGTCAGCCTATTACGTGCCAGGTCCATGCTGGTGCATACGTGTCACTACTCGCACCTAGAAAAACCGACTATACCGCTTGCCACCCAAGAAAGAATACCACGTATATATTACACGTAGTACCTATCACTACGCATACGCACGACAGACGCAAGTTAATTGGAACAAAGAAACAAAGAATATAAAAAGATGAAGGAAAAGAAAGACAAGACAAGAAAGCGAAAAAGGAACAAAGGAAAAAAAAAAAAAGAAAGAAGAGCAAGGAAAGACATAACAAGAAATAGAAGCAAGGAAAGGAAAAGAGAAAAAAATGTCATACCAGAAGACCTTACGTACGAGCTGACTAAATACGGCATTGGGATCATAGAGGGCATCAAGTGCATCATCAATGACACTGGGGAGAGAACGCAACATGACGACGAAGTCAGGGCGGTCTTACGCTCTCTCGTGACGACCATTGGAAGGCCCACAAATTTCAACACGATGATCGCCAGACCCAGAAATTAGTTTTTTGGGCATGACCCCTCCCCTCCCCTCCCCCCCTCCCCCCCCCCTCTTCTTCTTCCCCCTCCCCCCCTCCCCCCTCCCCCCCTCAACGCCCCCCCCCCCTCCCCCCTCCCCCTCTCCTCCCTCCCCCCCTCCCCCCTCCCCCCTCCCCCATCCCCCCCTCCCCCCTCCTCCCCTCAACCCCCCCCCCTCCCCCTTCCCCCCCTTCCCCCCTCCCCCCTCCCCCCCTCCCCCACCCCCCCCCTCCCCCATCCCCCCTCCCCCCCGCCCCCCTCCCCTCCTCAACCCCCCTCCCCCCTCCCCCCTTCCCCCCCCCCCCATTCCCCCCCTCCCCCCCCTCCCCCCTCCCCTCTTAACCCCTCCTCTCTTAACCCCTCCCCCCCTCCCCCTTCCCCCCCTCCTCCCGTCCCCCTTTCCCCCCTCCTCCCCTCCTCCCCTCCCCCCTCCCCCCTCCCCTCGTCCCCCCTACCCCCTCCCCCCTGCCCACCTGAGTAGCCCTTACCCCCAACAAGCTCCCCGAACACTACCCTCTGTGCCAGCTTTGAATCCGTTTTCGCCCCCGTTTGAATTGCTGACGATCGCATGGTGAAATCGCCTTGCACTCATATAGTGGCTGCTCTATATATCGATATCATTTTTTTTCTTATTAAGTTGAAATAATTATGTGCATCAGTCGACGATGGTCTATATATCAAAAGAGCTCTCGATGCTTCAATTATATTCGGGCTAATTCAAGCTGAACGTGCCTAATGTCGAGCCCGGCCACTGTGCAGAAGTCCACGCCGTCCTTGCAAGTGACGATACCCCGACCTACCGTGAGATGCTGCAGCCGATATTTTGCGCTCGTGTTCTACTATTTGAACCCCTTGCGTTAGGACCTTGAGTTGGCTGACTATATGGTTATTACCTGGCTAGTTATTTATGTTAGTTACGGCGGTGCCAACTATCCTACCAATTTGTGTATTTTGGGTTTCCATGATTGTAGGAAGTCTTGCTTCATATGGGGCACGCATTTCCCCGCAACAAGACCTCCCTACTCGCTGCGAACAGAGGGGCGCATCAACCCGTCGCCATCGATGGTGCTGTTTGCTGATTGCAGTGCCAAACGTGCTCGCGATGTTGAACCCGGACCATCGAATGACCACGGCGGTGATGGAGCCGGCGTCGAACTGTTGGTCGTTCCGACGGCCCCACCTCGCCCGAGCGCCGGCGACAAAGACGAGGTTCGCCACCGTGTAGGGATCAAACGCCGGCTTCCCAAGCCGCCCATATCCCAGCACTAGGTTTGGACACACTTTTGGGCTTCTAGTTGTACGCAAATGAAACGCTAGTCCTTGTTTTTAAACACGATCACATTGCAGCGTGCTTGGCATCTTTACGTAAAACGAAACATCATAGGCGTTTATTTTTTCTCGTCTTTTTCATACCAGTGCTAAACTAGGCCGTTTTGTCAAACTTTTTTGCATAGAAAATGAAGCCAAATATGGTAGTTTTTGCCTCCGGCGGCGGCTTCGGCGGGATCCTCCGGACACCCCTCCGGCGCCCCCCCCCGGGGGTGCTCTTCTAGCGGGGTCGGTCGTCCGTGGAAGGCTTGTTTGGGCTCGTTTCCCCCGCCCAGACTTTATTGGACTACTGTAGAGTGGCATGACGAGCAATCTCACGCCAGGGGTGCATAATGAGAACGTTCTCGAGTTTCTCACATGAACAAATCAACATCCCCCCCGAAAAATGACATCGAAGGCATTCCTTCGCACAACCCGACCAAGCCTCTATGCCTTAGTCATAAATATATATATATATAATTTTGAAAATACTTCAATAATGACTTACAGCTAGTTCCTCAGCTGAGGAGTTCAATCGGACAGGTACTCTATTAGTTAGTCCAACAACGGCAACCCGTACCGTGGGATTTCTCGGCCAGAGCCAACTGAGATCTCGGCGCGGGAACTCCAGCTAACTCGCAGCCCCCTGTACAGTGTGGCCATTTCCAAGGCGCGGGGGGTGTTTTTGTTCCGTTATATGGGGTAATAGGCGGGTTTCGGACTCGAGCGTGCTACGATGCGGGTTGAAGTTTCGGGCTAGTAAGGTTTATGGATGACGGGGCTGTCTAACCCGATGTCGTCTTAGAAACTGGGTACGGTATTGTGGTATCATTCCCCGCTTTTTCACTAATAGATTTGAGCTATCATGTCCTACATACCATCCTATCCTAACATCATATCATACTCGCACGAGTCACTCTATACCCCACTGTCGAAAGCACTACGTAGAGGCGATTTGTTTGGAGGCGCAGCCTAGCTACCCATTGCGTTAAGGACACATACAAGTATGGTAAAATTGAAACAACACGAAAGCCTACGACCGCAAGGCACGGGAGAGTAACTCAAGCGAGTGACCCCGAGCCACGACTGCAAAGCAAGGCGCGAAGGAAAGTGTCCATAGTGTCGGTTGGACGACACACCCACCAGCATGGGGTGTTTGATCGAGTTGTTCTTTCATTGTTTCTCCCATTTTGGGGTTTGGATTGGACTTAGGCTTTCTCAAGTCACCACCCTCTGAGGAAAATAAATCATCATACACTCTCGAGACCTCGTCGTTGGTCGCAGCTAATGAAATCCACATTCGGTTACTGTTGTTGGTTTTTAATCCTGAGCTTAATTAAGAGCCGCACCAACGTCCTTGCAGTGTGTGTATTTGGTATGCGTAGAGTTGTGAGTCGGCAGGAGTTGGCGTCGAAAAAACTAATGTGTAGGTGTCATTAGCCAAAATAATTGACTTTAGTCGTCAAATCGGCTGGCGAACAGAGCTGATACCCAGACGAATTGTCAACCGATGATCGGCGAGCGAAGCGAGCTATGCCAGCCACCCCATGGCCGAGGTGGCTACGCCAATATATATATATATATTATCACTCCGCATTAAACAAAATCCTTCCTACGAGTATGGAAGTCCAATAAGTCGAATAGTCGGCGCCTCCGGGAAAACCCCAACTATTAGTCCGTCTAGTATCTAGTTGATACTTAAGAAATCGTGGCGACTCACGTAGTCAAGACGCATCCTCCTCCCCCTCCTCTTCCTCCACCTCCTCCGCCTGCCACTATAGTTACATCTACACTTTTATTGCCGTTGCCACTGCCACTACAGTGCCACCACACTACACTATACACTACACTAACCTAGCCTACACTAACCTATACTACACTACACCACCACGATGACTACTATAACCTTAGGCAAAACGGACGGGGGGTTGGGAGGTTAGGGCTTTGAATTCGAACGCCTAAGAAGGTCTCGCGCGTGATTGTCCGCCCTACTTGTAAGCGAGTCGTAAGGCGTTTGTGTGGTTGGGATTAGCGACACTACGAGCAATGCATTTTATCGTTTCGGTCGTGTTTTCGGAGAGATGCACCGACCCGATGGCACCTTGAGCCCAAACTCATTGGCTAAAACGTGTTTATTTCTTTTATTTCTCACACTTCTACTTTCCAGCTTCTGGACAAGCCGTGGTCACAGGTGCCGTCCCTTCTCCCCTCCGGTTCTTGCCTTTAGTTTTTATCGCGCATAGGGTTCAGCAATCCCACTGCTCGTCGAGTTTTCATCGAGTGTATTGCTAACTCACGCTCTCGCGCTCTCCGCGTGTCAATTTGTGCACAAGAAAAAGTCCCAACGAATTTATACGAGAATGCACTCGGCGGGGCTCGAACTCACGAAACTGACCTTTGCCAGGGTCGAAGATAACCTGATACGCCACCGGGGCAACCGGCTTTTTTTGTTACCTCCCCCTAACTCAGTACGCTGTCTAACCACTGCTACTACAACCACAGCTACCACTGCAAGGACAATTTTGCTACTATCAATACCTGCCGTGCTACGACTACTGATACTACCGTGCCGCACTGCTCCCTTATTATGTTCGTACCCAACGACGACAGGGCGATCTGCGACGATGTCGACATGTACTTGAACGTCCCTTCCCCCTTGACCGACGACACGACCATCACCTTGACCGTGGCATCTATCGAGTGCGAGATTATGAATCCGGACACGAACCCTACGCAGGTGACGGAAATTGTTGTCGAAGGCGGCACCCTCACCATCAACAGCGACGACACCGTGCAGTAAGTGCACGACCGATTCACTGGAATATAGTACCTTTTTATAGAGTTTGCGAGCGCATTGTAATACTAAGATATATACTTCAACATAACCCGTTTGAAACTGCAATCCTGGTTCGGCGACCACCGTTCCGCTATTTCCACGGTGTACATCATCGGTGGTGTAACAGCGAAGTTGTCCCAACAAAGGGTCTCGTTTTCGTCGCGGTAGCTCTGTGGCTGCTGTGGCTATGCTGCATGAATACAACACGATAGGACAGATGGTACGAGTCGGTTACGAGTATGTTACGAGTAGAAATGGCACGATATGGTAGGGGGGGGGTATCCCCTTATACAATACTGGGTTTGGGCACTCGCACGAGTGGCTCTCTACCTCACTGACGAAAACCGCGTTAGGTGATTTGTTTGGCGCTGGTAGGTAACGATTCAGTTGGAGGTTATTATCGAAAAAGTCAACCCGCCGGAAAGCCTAAAACCCAGTGGAACGGGATGGGGGATCACTCGTGCGAGTGACCCGAAGCGCCTCACCGCAAAAAAAAAACGTCAAGAGGGACCCACCCCTCTACCGTTGCATTGGTCGTGAAAAGGTTCTCAACAAAGAATACAAAATATGTTCCACTAATAAACGAGGAGGCGTTTTTTTGGCAGTGAGAGAGGGAATTCGTCCTTTTAGAATGGTCGGTAGGTAGAGCTGTGTAGCCATCGTTTTGCGGAACCTAGAACAAACCCGACCATGAGCAATGCCAAGCTAACGTAGGTTCGTTCTCTATCGTCAGGTTCATCAACCTGGCCTTCGTAGTTATGCCTGGGGCTGCGCTCGTGTTCGACATGCCCGAAACACTGTTCGGGCCCAATGATTGGGTGAGTCGCGGTCTATTCGCTGGAAACCCCTTCCGGGTTCAGGTTTCTGCTTTGGCTATTCTTAAGGTGTCTATCGATTCTTGACCGAAGTTTTTTTGTTCCATTTTTTAGGTTGCCGCTGCTGATGCATTTAGCATCAAGGCCTCGACTGTCACGAACTCGCGGCGGTGCTCCTTAAACGTACCGACGCCTCCAGGCACCGGGTCAGGGATTGGAAAATATTGTGTGTAGGCATAGTTTAAAGTGTGACTGGAACGCTCGGGCAAAGCCGTCACCAACGGGCTAACTCGTTCTGAAACCACGCTGAACGACGCGATCCAAGTGTCAATAAAAACGCGATCGTGCCACAGGACAAAAAACGTTGGGGATTCAGATCGCGGCTGGGGCTACCCCAAGCGATTCAATTTTCGCATTGTACGCGTTCAACCCGTTGCATGTGACCCCTCGGGTTTCAGCGGTCCGGAGCCATTCGCGCGAGCGGCTGTCCTATTCACTATTATCTCCTGCGTTCTTGATTTGGAAGGTGTTTTTCAATGTTGAGATCTGTCCCGACATGGAATTGATTATCTTAGCCACAACACGATGTCCGATGTCGACAATAATGTTAAAGGACCCTTTGCGTGGGTTACCTAAAGCCGGTGTTGAAACGGGGGTTTCACACTTTCACAATATGTGTATCATACCGTAATACGTGGCACAGCGCTATCATACCATGACCTTGATCCAATAGGCGACAGTCGTATATCCGGAATAGAAATACAATGTGTATATAGTAGCATGCAGCCCGTCTAAATGGCAGGTATCACTTCGGCGATATGTTGCTGTAGAGATTGTTGCATTTCCCTTGGGCAGGGCCACACTCCTGACACACAGGTACCCCGCTACAGACTAGCTATATTTCTGCCACGCATGGCTGGCATATACCGTTTTTTCGTTCGCAGTATTTTCTGCTATACACTAAGTCCATGTGCTTGTTTACTGGGGTGCACTTCTTTGTTTCGATTACATTGAGGACTTGCGTGAGGTATAGGGCGAAGTATAACGCAGAGGGGGCACGTCAGGCGATCGTTGTTTTTGACGTAGTCCGCAAACAACTCGTGCTCTAGTGGCCACCGTTTCTGATATGATTTAAAAGTAAGCACCGCCTTGAAACTCTTTGACAATCGATATCAACATGTAGTCCGGATGACATCTTGAACCCTTTTTTGTGTGCTCTCTGGCTTCGGAACTGGTAACGGGGGTGCGCTTCATCCTCTCCCGTCGAATCGCGTGGAGCAGCAACATTTTTGGTACCCCAATCGCAACGCGTGTCTCTTTATCCGTGTGTACGATTCAGACCACTGTATCGTTTGCCGTCAGCACGATGCACGTCTGGAGGTCGTGACCTTTCTCTGTCAGCCGAAAAACGAAACTTGCAGCCTCCTTCTCACAAGAACAAAATGTATCGACTGCGCTCAGGCTTGCATTACGTCACACTTTGCACCAACCACCACTCCGTCCACTGCGTCGCTATCCGGAACTTCCTTGAATTTGAACACCCACAGGCTAATGTAGGGGGTTAAATTTGGGGGTTTGGTTTGCAGTGTGGCTCCGGGTCACTCGCGCGAGTAACCCCACTGTTCCCTCCGTCGCTGGTTGTTCGGCTTTCGTGGCTTTCGTGCTGTTTTAACACTGCGTCAGCAATTCGCACTGAAATGGCAAGCTATGCTGCGCCTGATAAAAACGAATACTCTTAATAAGAACAGTTCGTTGTCCGTGAAGTACGGCGGAGCCATCAACTTTCACAATTTAATTTGCATGTATTCCCAACAAAACTGTTTTTTTTTTTCATGGTGTCGTGATCTCGTTGAAGATATGGGACGGAGACTATCCTGAAGACTCGCTCATCGTGGTAGGCGAAGATGCCGATCTCACGTTCAACGGGGACGTCACATTTTACGACGTCGCGCACGCGGCCATCGTGCTTGAAAATTACGGGACCACAGAGTGAGTTTTTTTGCTGTACCCCACCACCGTTCTCCGTCCACCAATTGCCTATCTATAGGGTTGGACGTAGATTTCAAAGGTTACGTGTATAATATCCGATACACGGTATTAGCTCCTCCCCCTCGTGATCGGCCTGATCCCAACAGCCGATGTAATGCAAGCATATGGCGTACCGTCACTCTCGGTGCTCGGCTGTTGTAACTGTTACTGTTTGATGCGAGCACGGGGCATTTTTTGCGAATTCCTTTGTCGAGCCCCTGCGGAGATACAGGCGGGTCGGTGTTAAAATGGACACTCTTTCTATGGGCAATTGTTTTTATCTGGATGACGAAAATCGTCGAAATGCCAAGACGCGTGCTACGTTCTAGAGATAGTACTTTTAGGGAAAAAATGTTTCTGAGAGACTGGGCCCCTTCACCCCAATATGTGATGTGAACGTTTTCATGTTCCTCTTTGGATTTCAATATCATTGATATGTCTTACGCGTAGGCCTTGGGTTTCATTTATTTTCGTTCGTCGAGTCGCACTTTAAGTTCAGTCATAATTGGTTTCTTGGTTAATGTATTGAGCTCCTCGGGTAAAACCCTCTTTATAAAAACGCTGCACTTCTGCCTTCGCATATATATCTTTCTCAAAAAACGTTTTTCGTAGTGCTTTTTGGGTATCTAGGCTATCTACGTTTGTTCGTCGGGATGTGCTCATTCTACCTTTCAGGCTGGTTCAAGTAAAACAGCCAAATTGTCTCCCCTACGAATGCCGCTCGCAATATCTAGTCAAACAATGAACATTTGGCATCATGCCTGTTTCCCCTGAGCAGCGGAAGAGGGCGACATGTATGTGACATGGCCTAGGTTGTTTTTCGTAACGTGCTCGGACGTTTCTTCTAGCATCAAGCTCTTCTCGACCAAGGACGGGCCTTCAATTTTTTCAATAATATTCAGATTTTTTTTACCGACAATCAATCTGCGCCGCATCTTGCACGATCCGGTTGGATGTACTCTAAGGAATGGCTGTAGCAAATTTCGGGCAAAACGTCGAAGATCTGACCTGCCTATGTTCAACATTAAGCAGAATCTAGCGAAAAAAACTGATTCCAGGTCATTTGACGGAAAAAACGGATTTTACTCTCATTTTCACGCGCAAGAGTCCTAGTGCCCAGGCCGTTTTAGAGAGATATTATAGACCCTGAGATTTTGCACACGTGTTCTACATGCCCATCCTGAGGTCTGACCTCCGTTTTATTTGTTTGTTTTTTGGCTGAAAATATTTGGGCTAAGATCGATGCTACTGGAAAGTCGACATTTTGGCGAAAAGGTTTCCAAAGTTTTTTCGCGGGTTACTTTCTAAAAGATTCCGGGTACAACGTCGTTATGGGAAAAAAACAAATAAAATGTTTTACTTTGTCTTGTTTTTTCGGTAATGCCGCACAACAGGTATATATTTGTCAATTTTTCGTCAGGCATTGGTCAACATTGTCCACCAAACACAATTGGCCTTCGATCTCGCGATAGAGACTATCCACGGTCACGTCGGCTTTCGTTCCGCACAAGGTCACATGAGTGTAGGTGACAGCGCTGAAGAGTTCATCTTAATCCATGCCCTAGGGCGTGAAGGGTTGCTTGTATCGTCCAGCGGTTTTCCGCAAAATCCTCTCAAAACTCTGCTTTTCGCCGGTTGGGGGACGAAAGAAAGTTTTTGTCGCAGTGTACCAACCGCAAAATATGTTTGTAACAGAAGCCTAACCGGCGCCCGCCACAAATCACCGGATGTAGAGCTAGCACGGTTAACCGAGGGGGGATCGGAGTCCCTAACGAGCTCGCCACGTTCAGAGTTTACGAGGCTGTCGTTGATTTGGGTAAACGAACTGTGTGGGGAACACGAAATCACACCGCAGCTAATCCAAGATCTGCTTGGGAAATTATAACTTCTCAAGCAGATGATCGCCAAGACCACAGGGAGAAATCAATTTTTCCCTGAACGTTGAAAAGTTTCCAGAAAAACATCTAAAAAATTGGGCCCATAGGCGACCATCAAAGTTGTGGCTGAGTTCATGGAAAATAATATAATTTTGACCTTCCATTGTCACCGGTGTAAGGTAGTCCACAGTTTCTGAAGTATCTTAACTGACGAAAAATCGAACAAAAATACAAATGGGACAAAACAACACGTGAGGTCTTGGCAAGGGCACACAGAGGACGTGTGCAAGAATTCACGGTCTGAGAAATGGAAATACGACGTGGACATTCGCTGGGGAATACATTTGGGGTTTTCAACTCGAACCATCCTGTATGTAATCAAAGTCGGTTCTTGCCTCAGAGAGGTGTTATCTTATGGTATACAAAACGAAATACACTCCAGCCGTGAGATCGAATGTTATGTCGAAAATCATCTTTGCAAGCTGTGTGTGATACTCCGACTGCGCGTATCACGGGTTGTGTGTCCTCATTAAGAACATAGGTCGGCGGCTCCTCTTGAAACTACAGTGCAGCTATCAGGGTCAACAGGGTGATGTTAGTCAGTCTGGGCGCGGACGCAAAAAAAAACGTTTTTGAGGGGGACAAAATCTGACAGCTGTGCAAGGAAAAGCATCCGTTTATCAAGTAAATCCTGTAAGTCGTACAACCGGTGAGGGAAGGGCGGAGTTTTTAAGGACGTGGGGGCATGGGTTTGAACAAGAGGGAGCGGGGTGGGGGGGACGGGCGGGGCAGCTCAACCTGTGCGTGGAAACTATAAATCCTTCAAGGGGATAAATCTGACGGTTTGTGAAGGAATGCACCAGTTTATCATGTAAATCCTGTAAGTCGTACAACCAGTGAGGAGAGGGCGGAGTGTTCGAACATTATTCCACAACTTTTATAGACTATGTATGCAGGTCCTCAAGAGAGGAGTATTATTAGCAACAATCATGTTTTGGGGGCCGCGTGTTCACTTGGGCCCGTTCTGAAAGCGGAGTCATTCAACGGTTGTAGGGGTCGCACGTTTGAGCCAAACGGTTTGCCGGCCTTCTGCTTGGTTGAGCGCGAGGAAACAAAACACCAGAGCTGGTCCAATGCCTTTACGAGTACAAATGGTTTTGGGACAACACTACGGCAGAGACAGAATCTTGGACGGGTCGTGCGAACGAATGCCCCCGAGGAAATGTTTCACGCACGCTAGTATTGAGCTCCTCACGTTAGGACCTCAGGAAACGTTTCTGCTGCACCCCTGCCGGGGGATGTGCCATTTTTGACCTTATAATCGGTGCCCTTGTAAAATACCAACGACGGCAAGGTAGTGCTTTGGCGCGCTGTCCAACATTGCTGGAGGTCGTACCCTGAACGTGTCTCAGGGCGGGGGGAGTCTGAACATGTGGCAACCCCTACATTTCGTTCGCAGGCATGTGTCTCGTTGGCAGCCAGGCATCATACTGGGTACGTAACTAGGCGGCATTGCTACGTTGTTAACTTCCACGCCTGAAGCGCAAAGCGGAATGCATGTCCGTCATTACCTGGGATTCATCGGTGTTATATGTCTACCCTGGAAACCCTCTGTGGGCGATTTGTTTGTCACGCATGCTAGAATTTTGTGGTAAAATCTGCCCAGTATCAACCAAAAATAATGCTGAGATACGATAAAAGCTACCACTATGATTTTTTCGCGTTTCCTTTGCAGTGCCTGGGGTAACTCGCGCGAGTGACGCCCCTGTTCCATGCGGTCATAGCCTTTCGTGCAGTTTTATTTTTTCGATATTAATCCTTAACGGGATGGTTAAATACGTTGCCCGAAAAAATAACCGCCTAACGTGTTGCGGTCAGAGAGGTACAGAGTCACTCACGTGAGAGTATGATATGATATAATAGTATGTATGGCATGATAGTGAACACCAGGTAGTGAAAAGGGGGGCATATTAACATCCCCCCTACCGTAGCCTTGATCTATCGTTCAAACTCCACCCGTGCTATTGGTTATATTCTTGGTTAGGAACCATGTGACGCATTCTTCCGAAGGTGGACTCTCCACTTGAAGTGCTATGTCCCTTTCCTAAAACCAAATTCGGGCAAACGGTATCAGTGTAAAAGTGCTTCCCGACGAACAACACCATAAATAGCCAAACAAATGTATAAAACCCGCAATCCGCAAAATTTGAACGAAAATCCGACGAATTCGGGGTAAGAAGCCCCGTCTTTCTGAACATTTTCTAACAGAAGCCTGCCACACTGTCTCCATCGTGGCACGGTTCGATCCTTAGCCCAAACAATTCCCAGCATGACACTCTGCGTCAGAGATAAGCTTGTTTCGACCTTGCTATTTTGTGAACGGCGGGACTCTTCAACGTAAACAAATCATTACAATTTTATGTTTTTCGTTTCAAGTGTAGGATTTTGTGCGTGTGTCTAGGCCATGCGTGTGTGCATCGGGTTGTGCACATCTTCATTTTTATCGGAAATCGGTTTATGGGTTGAGTATTGTAGAGCTCTTCGTATGAGGGCCCTGAAAAAACAAAGAGGCTTCCCCTCTACGGTACCATGCATCTACCCCTTATCTTACCGACGCATGATACGGCGGGGTTACGAAGCGTACTCCTTCGGGCGCTCTTTTCATCGGGAGCTACATACTCCCTTCTTCCCGTCAACCCTTGATATTGGGGGGAAAAGAACACGCAACTCAATTTTAACCACTCCCATGTCGCCACCCGAAACCTATCTAGATGCAACACACGATGGATGGTATTCTCACCACCTTCGGAACAACATATTGGCCCAAATATGCCAAAGTGAATCCTCCATCGTAACACATGTATACCGCAGGATGCACGAAATAAGACATGGATCCGCTCGAAGCCCTAACGAGCGGGGGACACATAGTCTGTGCCTACCCATTAAGCGTGCACGTACCCGAACGACTCATACAAGTGGATTTACCCTGCGATTAATTCCGAGCCTGTTTGCGTGGCAGGTTCAAGAAGACAACGCTCGTCGAGGAAAACTCCGGTGGATTCTGGGTGGTCGGTGGCTCCGTAAAGTGAGAGAGACCCTACTGCGAGACGCCATATTTGTTGTCGACGCATGCCTCTCGTAGGGGTACTGCGGCGCACATTTATTTCCCCAGCTCTGGAACGTGCGGACTTCAGTAACTCTATACATCACCCAAAGCCTGGCATGTGGCAGAAAACAAACTGCGACCCCAGATATAAATAATCGATATCAATATAAACAAACATGAAAAACATCCTTGTGTACGTAGTGGAAATCAAGCTTAAGAGCAATCTGGAATTCCCATGATCTCGGCCGATTCTCAGTCCGGGAGCCGAGTCATTCAGAACCTCTTTGACCAAAACCTGCTGTTGTTGTTGTCGAGCCATATCCTACAGGAGGGGCTGCAGTTGTTGGATTTACTAATAATGTACCTGTCCGACTGAGCTCCTCGAGTGAGGAACTACCGGTTAGTCATTGATCAAGTCATTTCACGATTATTGTTTGTTTTGGGACTATAGGACATGGAAGCTTGGTCGGGTCACGCAACGAATGCTTTCTTCGAAGTCATCTTTCGGGTGAAATGTTGGGCTCTTCATGTTAGGAGCTCAGGAACGTTCTGCTGAACCCTTCCCGAGGGATGGCTCCCCTATCGTTATCATATTGCCGGCGTCCAGTGGCATTTCTCGGTGGCGTACTTGTTAGTCGGGCAGTAGGGGCCTGTTCCGCGCCCGGTGGTACTCCTGTATAAGGTCGGTTCGCCTCTGCATGTTCGGGCTAGGTACACACTCAGGCGGTTGTGGTACCAGCTGCCTTTTTTCGCTAATGAAACCTAAATGTGGCCGACCCATATATATATATGATGGTTGCCTGTATCGCTGCATGCCCCACCCCACCCCGCCTGTCTCGTTTCATTTGGGTCTTGTTTTGGTCAGGTTTCGCGGCGATACAACGTTCACACGGAACAAGGCCTCCGGTATCGACAACTTCGAGGGTGGATTCGTTAGGCCAGTATAGACGAGAGCGTGTTTTCTTTGTCGGGTGTGCATGGTACGGTGGTAGTGGTTCTAGTTGGGGCTCCTTCTTCGCTGCACCTCTTTTCCGCAATTTACGTCATAAAACAAGAAAAACGGTAGAGAAGGATGTTGAGCCGATTCGAGCCCCCAGTTGTGCGTTTAACGTACCGTAACCTCTGGGTTGTGCAGTCAGCACTCGCCCGCAGACTGCGTAGCTCACTGCCTATGGCTCGACAGGTGCAAATCCTGCTGTTTCTCGGGCTTCTCATTTGAATGAGGAACTTATTCCTCAAATATATTATTAGTGGTAATAATAAGAGTTCATTTAAGCATATAGCTTCATCCAAATGACGATGCAACTCGAATCATTGGCCGATGGTTACATGCACGTACATGACGATATACTTTTTGCGTTAGAGCGCGTCGTCGTTTTTTAGATTGCTGTGGCGGACTGAGCAGAAACGCGCGGAGAGCACCATTTGATCTCTTCTTTCTTTGCGGTTTTTCGGTCTCAGTGGAGTTTACCATTTGTTCGACATAACGCTAAAATGCCTACGGAACACCGTGCACAAGACGAAGGGAAATACCTCTAGATCATTGGTTGATTGACCCTAGTATCAGGGTTAGCGTTAGATTTGTTTCCAAAAGTGTACGTCGGCTATTTTCGGGGAATATTTACGTGTAGTAAGGTATTTTTTCGGTCGTCGGTAGTCTTCGTTATTGTGATTGAGTAGCTCGATGTCAAGTAACTCTACTACGGCAGAATACAGTAGTAAGTACTGCAATAGTTGTCTCTTTATAGCGGCGGGGCATCTACCGCCAGAAATCCCGGCGCACTAAGAAGGAAATGGGCACTTCTCCACGTTCTGGCACAACTGACTAATTGTTCCATACTTTCCACAAGATTTCCAAGGCACTCTAGCAGGCAATGGGCAATATAGAGGAACCGATACTTGATGTGAAAATGTCATCACTAATAATAATACTCGTTTTGGAGCGTTGTCGCCTATTTTTAGCACATGTAACGGTCGATGATGTCAGCGTTATCACCCGGCGTAAGCAGTCGTAACAACACAATCTATCAGATGATATCCCCGACAATAGCCCATGTGATTGGTCGCGTTTTGGCCAGATTCTCAGGAACGGCGACGTTCAACAACAACGGCCGCACTCTGGACGGGTCGTACGCTGGCTGTGACGTCCTCAACACTGGCTCCACTTCCAAAATCAGGTGCGATGTTACTCCAAACATACATAGTTCGAAGTATACGTCCAATGGTACGGTAGGGGGGTTATGTTGGTTTACCCCCTGTTGGGGCACGTTTTCTTCAGTGGTTCGGTACCACTCGCACGCGAGGGACTTCCCTGTTCTTTGCGGTCAAAAGCTTCCGTGCTGTTTAACATTCTCGATATTGATACGAACAGGGATGGGTATCTATGCTGCACCAAAACAATCGCCGAACGACGCGTTTTTGTCAGTGCGGTACAGGGTTACTTGCACGACTGCTGAACACCCCGTGGTGATCAAAATGTGGGTTTGATACTACAACACCGCAGCCTTGATCATATATGCCAGGATTTAGGGCTAAGCCATCCTCCCCCATCCATGTCGGAGGGGATGTGTTATGGAACAAACTAATCAATGAGGCATGAAACGTCGTACCAGGTACGTACGTACGTAACGTAGCAAAGCAGCTGTTGAGAGCACAACCATGACTTTCTTACCCGACGACGTGAAGCAAAACGCTCAACAGTCGACCTACCATGAACGTTCACACGCAGAAGCACCAAGGCGTTTCCATTCGATTCATTTGCAACCCTGCGGGAAACTGGCCATGTGAATGCCGGCGGTTGTCTCCTCTCGGTCTGTTCTCTGCGAGTGTACGAGGCTGCAGCCTAACGTTTTTGTGCGACGTTCAAAAGCGACTTTGCTTGTTGTTGTTGTCTTTCATTTGTTGATCAGAGGGTTTTCGTCGCACTGAAACCGCCGTGGCGCAGGTGACTTGAAGTAGAGAGTAGAAAGTAGAATACCATTAAGGCTACGGTAGGGGGGGTAATCCGAGTTTTCACTTCTGGTTGTCTGAGCCAGTCGAGCCAGTGACTCTGTACCTCGCTGACAAACACGCTGTTGTTCGGCATTTTTTTTGCTGCAGCGTAGCTAACCATCCCTTTTATTTTCGCATTGACATCGAGAATTATGTTAAACAGTGATGACGAAAGAAAGAAACACTCTGACCGCAAGGAACAGGGGGGGTCACTTGTGCGAGGGACACCGAGCCACTGAAGAACAAAGTGCCCAAGAGAGGGGAAAACAGGATACACCCCCTACCGTAGCATTGATCGCATGACAGTGCTATATCTGGTACATAGTATTGTACCTGGTATACAGCACCACACAATGTATAATATACTCCAGGTAGTAATATGCTAGATGCATAGACTGCCCTTGACGTGCATTAATATTAGCATGAAGTGCATTTTACGCATTTACTACGTACAGCAGTAGTAGTAGTAGAGAACCATATCCGGAGGTTTTTGCTTCCGAGGATAGGCGATCGGCGCGTGTTGCTCTCTGCGCACCTCGTTCATTACTTGGTGGAGATGGCTTGAGAATGCAGCCAAAACAAATATTTCAATGGCGATGGTGATTGATACGACGCCGAAAAGTACAATAATAGTAACGTTTCCTTTACATATGGAAAGGGTAGCAACACGCGCGAGCCTCAAGCATGACCATAGATAGGGCTTTCGACACACCAAAGCCCAGAGTGCGTTTGAAATACTGCTGCTCCAACAGAAAAAGAAAACATGGACAGTTGCTCTCATGGTAATCCACGTTAAAATATATTATAATATGTAGATGTACGGAAAACTCGAAAATCACCTTATTATTATAGCATTATTATTGTCGGCGAACCTTTACGTTCCGTGAGGAATATCCATAGTCCTAACTACAGCTATGTTGCTCTAGACTAGTCTACAAGGTTTCGAGTTGAAGGAAACCACCACAACTAGCTACCCGGAGGGGTGCTTAGTAGGTTTCCTGTTTTGTGGATTTCCCTCGTCGCTGGGTTTCCTTCTTCCATGAATTGTTCTGTGAACGTTGCTGGGTGATCGACGGCGAAGAACATAGACCACACATTGCCGGATGGCAAACATAGCAACAACAAAAATACCATGTTGAATTCTATAACTACGCTCTCCGGCCGTGTCAGACATGATAGTGGACAAACATCCGATGGCCGTCTTCGAAGTTCACGTGAGAGAAACTTTTGCCGTCCCAGCGGGTGCACGTGAGATGCTCCTGTTAGGATCGAGGTCTATTGAAATAGGGACCACAGAAGGGACAAGAGCGCCCAACCAGAAAAACGGCGCCACGACTCTGCCACGACGCGAGCTACGTACGGTGGAAGGAAAAAGCTCAGACTTCCGAAGCTCCTCAGTTGATGTATAGCTTGATGTATAGCTGTATATATCGAGCTATACCCGTGAGCCACCCCACTGCAGGAGTGCAGCATCAGCCCCTGAGGTCCTCACAGGAGGAACTCGACTCCTCACCCGATACTGCATGACCTCGAAGGCATTCATTCGCACAACCCGATCACAAGCACATCTACGCCTTAGTCCTAAAACAATGTGTACTCGATTAAAATTACTTGATCAATGACTGACCGATAGTTCCTCACTTGAGGAGCTCAATCGGACAGGTACATTATTAGTTAATCCAACAACTGCAACCCTTACCGTGGGATGACTCCAATAGAGTAATAATGCCCAACAAAAGCCTATGCATATATATTCTCTGTATATAGTGAAAAATAGTCTATATCATGCATTATTTTTCTGCTAAATTAAACTCTGATTGTTTTTGCATGGTATACCTAGGCCACCTTGGTCGCACATTTGTCAGTTTCCTTAAATATTGGATTTTCGTGTGGGTTTCAAGTATTATACAGCTTCCCTCAAGTGAGGACCCTCCAAAAACGAAATGTGCGCCTCTGACTGATTCAACCATACCCCACCAAAAACCAGCGATTTTCGTTAACTAGCGTTCCATGGCCACACCACGCGCGGAAGGACGGTATGAAAAGCGCACGCTTCATATATTTTCTGGTTTGCGAAGGTCTATCGAACGATGACGTCGGGGGGGCAAGGGGCACCGTAATTCAGGAGATACGGCCTAGAGCTGGTTTAGAAACACGCGATCCGCTAGAGAAATTTCGGGAGGACTACCGTAGAACGACGCCTCTATCGATCGTAGCATGTTGTCTGCATTGCCACCCATGAAGGGGTAGGGGCTGGGGGTTATTCTGTGCATGACAGTCGATTCGGAAAGAAACACCAATCACAGACCTGGTCAAGAACGTTATGACTCATCGCCCCTTCGTTTTCCCAGTGGAGGCAGTGCGCCTGCTCATCGCGCGGATAATTGTTCCCATGACTGACCCAAAACCCTTCCATCTCTTCCTTGTCAACGTCGGACGCTCGCGGTCGGTGTGCAGTTTCCGAGGTGACGCGACATTCAGCGGCACCAAATGCCAAAGTGCCGAAGCCACGAGCCTGTACAACAACGGAGTCATGACGTGAGCCGCGGTCGTTCTGTAACAGATACCACGCAGGGAGAGTGTGGTAAACGAAGCAGATCATACGGTTCCCAAGAGCTTCATGACGATCTAAGAACCGGTGTGCAGATCACTTCAACAAGAATCCTGCCCGCCGAGAAACACGCAGAACATGCGGTGGAATCTGGTCTGTATACGTATGGTGTCAAACATGTCAAGAAGCACCGTTGCTGGGATAGATTGTCTGCGCGGCGGGAGGGCTTCACCATGTCGTTTGCCGTGACAGAGCAGCGTAGCTTTCAAACACATACATGCAGACTTACTGACGGGGTTCGTAATCGGAGGAAAAAAATTATAGCGCCTCCTACGATAGAGATAGCGGCATTTTTTGCTTTTGAATTATTTTTCAATGGCGGAGCTCCTTCGCCCGAATTTAGCCCATTCAGAAACAGACACGACGGTGCTGTCAAATTTGGTTGGCGCCGAATATAAAACAAGGCCGTGACTACGGTAGAATCCGTGAATCGGGAAACAGCACAGCAATCGCTCGCGCCCGCGGCTCTGAGTCGCTGAAGAAACGAGGCGTAAAAAGTAACACTATTGTCGCGCTAGGTAGTATAGTATATGTAGCGTACAGTATACGCTTGGATATAAGTGGGACACAGGTGGAAAACCTGGCCGGTGTATCATTAATATCAACTGAAGGTTGATCGTACGACCTTAAAAACGCTGATCCCGTTTTACCCATCTGTTACCACCTAACCCGCGCAGGTTTTACGGGAAGGCGAGGTTCGACGACAACACTTCCGGTACCAACGGTGGTGCGGTTCTCAACCAACTGGGAACACTTACGTGAGGGCATGAGCACAGCCGACGCGACGCGGTTTACGATACAAATATTCTATTTTTTGTTGAATCTGCGTGCTGCGTAAAAGTTGGCTAAGCCAATAAGATTTAGCTATAGATAGGGCTCCGCAACCAGCGGTAACTACCCGATGCCATTGAACAGACGAGTTGAGGGTTTCCAGTGTCATAGGATGAGTTCTGTGGTAGTCGTGTAGATAGGGTTAGCGCCTGATCTCGCTAACACGGTTTTTGACGTGCAGCATCCCCGCGGTGAGTGAGGGGCTGCTCACTGTCGGTCGGTGTGTTTTGCACAATACGGTTTGTGTCTTTGGCAATTTTTTCCATTAACATGTTTTTTTCGAAGTACCTTTAGCCCGTGGGGGGGGGGGGGTATTCCACGCCTAGCACGCCCAGTTGTTCTCAAAGAAAGTCACTATTATCGGTGGCGGGTACAATGGAGCTCTTGAAGTAACGACCCGTCGTATGACTCGCTATTAATGGTAGCACTTTTTAGCTATTTTGACATTTTGTGGTGACGAGGCTCCTTAGCCCAAGCTAAATTATAATGGCGTCGTCACTAATTCACTAATAACGTCGTGCTCATTTTTTCCGACAACGTTCGTTGTGTACCCAGCCATGGCATTTTCTTCCTCAACTAGCACATATATTTTTGGCCTCGATCAGGTTCTGCTCTAGAAGGGCATTGTAGTGTTTTAGCATTAGTTATATATAGTCTAGTATTATAGTATTACATTATATTATAAAAATTAAAATACACTCCAGCTGTGAGATCGAAGATTTCGTCGAAACTCATCTTTGCAAGCTGTGTGTGATACTCCGATCGCGCGCATTACGAGTTGTGTGTCCTCATCAAGGATATAGGTCGGCGACTCCCCTTACAACTACAGTGTAGCTATCAGGGTCAACAGGATGATTTTAGTCAGTCTGTGCGCGGAAACTATAAAACCCGTTTCTGAGGGGGACAAAATCTGACAGCTGTGAAGGGAAAGGGGGGCCTAATATTATATATAATAGTAAAATTATAGGATTATGTTGTATAGTAGTTTATATTTATAGTAAGGGTAATAATATAGAATTAGACTATAGAATTATAGTACTAGTGTAGTCAATAGTTTATAGTATTATAGTATTACCGTAGCGTTTTAGTATTATAATATATATTTTGTAGTTTATTTTATGGCATAAAGCCCCTCAAGCAAAGAGTAGTAACACTGGGGAAAAGTGGTGCACATCTACCGTAGCATGCGCCAATCAATGTCGTATTTTCACTATGGTTATTATAAGCCGGCACACGAACGCTATTTTCACTGTTATATTCTATTGACAGGCCATGGGGTTGCTCACGGGGTTGTGCACTTGCACGTTTTCTTCAAATATGTCGCTTGTTTCCCATTATTATTATGGAACAATACATATATAGTGAGAGTGGTATACTCCACGCAAAAACGTACTGCTGTGGCGTCATCCAATCCCTGGATGAAACACCCCGTCGCGATGTATTTCACGTAATTTCCGTCAACGCGCCTGAGATGGCCTATTGCTTTTCGTCATTTCGCTGCTCCAGGTTCCGGCGCGCTGTGCAGTTCAATGGCAACGATGCCGAATACGAAGGCGGTGGTATCGCTGTCGACGGCGGAGACGTCACGTGAGAACCGCCAAACAAACAATTATTATTATTATTGTTATTGTTGTGGCAATGAATGTCATTTTGTAACTACAGCAAAGAAGCTAATTCCAAATGTTGTCGTCATGTGCGCATGGACAGCGGCGGCGGTCGATTGCGAGGGGCGATTACGTTGACCACTCACCACGTTGTAAAACATACTACCTATTGCCTGTGGGGGAGACAGCTGAAGCATGCGGTATACCATTGGCCGCTGAAACGTTACGTTAGTGTACGTGAGATATAATTTGCTTCGGGCTAGCGATGATCGTTAACGTTGATTCGAAATGTTGCCATTCGTTGGACAGCGCGTGTAAGGACAGAGAGCACCAGTTGTGGGGGGAGGGGGGCGGTTTCATTCTTGGGATAACTGAGGTTAGGGTTAGACTAGAGTAATACACTAATGCTGTACCGATGTCATGCCCTCATAATCGATACCGAAGCTATGATCGACTCAAAAACGGGCTTAAAATACACCCCGGGGTTGTATGTGTTGGCATGCCCTTACAAAGCACTATAACTACTCCGTCCATGTAGTATTGGTTGCGAAACCTCCAAAAGCATGCACAACGGCAGCCACCCTCACGCGTAGCTGTGAGTCGCCGAAAAAATCGTCTCAAAAAACCACCCCCCTGCCGAAGCGGAAGTTCGGCACGGTGACGTACAGCATTCTGTCATCTGTCGAGAACCACTTTCTTCGTGGACCCACTGACGTGGAAGGCATTACGGGCTAAGAGGTTTGACGCACACATGCAGGAATACTGCAGTACAGGGTGTTGGGGGTATATATCTAGTTCACAGAAAACGTAGGAAACGCCCCTTGCGGTAAAGTCTACAGTGGGATTTCCTCACCCTCTCCATTGCTTTTTTCACGGTAGTGTACGCGGGCACTTTCGCTTATTATATGAAATAAAGAGTGAAAACCAAGAAATCTCTGGGTTAGGGCTAGGGTTAGGGTTAGGGTTACCCTGCTGCTGCTGGGAATGTTGCCTGCCCGCACTCCGATGCGACTGCTTTGCGACTGCTTGCTGCTAGGCTAGCCGGCTAGGTCGGGAAGATTCCACAACACCTCCTCAAAGGCGCGGCGGAATTACAATTCCAGGCTTCTATTATAATTCCTATATAGTTTTTTTAATATTTGGTGTAGGCAGTCCTTTTTTCATAGACTGGTACTAGCTAAGTTTTGTGAGCCTCGACTATGTAGCACTGTAATGTTATGGGGAAGTCGGTATGGATCTTGAACTTTCCCAGACGTGCAATCCACCCCGGAGACCAGCACTCCTGTTTTGTATCTATAGCGTCTTGAACCGTACACGGGCGGCCTGGTCCGATTTTATGAGAGCTCTTCAACTACTTGATGGAAACGCCAAGTTGAGATAGTAGCTCAAATGGCTCAGCGCGACAATAATGAAAGCTAAATAAGCCCATACCTTGTAGAACGAAGTGCCGCTTTGAGAGGTCGGGACTCTCGCTAACAACCGTACACTTGTACTAGTAGTACTATAAACTAAGTGTGTGCACACTTCACTTATTGTTTGTGAGCGTGGTGACCAGAAGCCTTGAGACTCACCCATACCTCTCCCGACGGAAAGTATTTGGGAAAAACAACAAAATACCAACCGTACACTTGTACCAGTAGTACTATAAACTAAGTGTATGCACACTTCACTTATTGTTTGTGAGCGTGGTGACCGGAAGCCTTGAGACTCACCCATACCTCTCCCGACGGAAAGTATTTGGGAAAAACAACAAAAGTGTCGCCCAATCAAAAACAAAACGACGGTTTACGTATTCCCAACAATATACGTTGCGAAACAAGATTGACATTAACACAGCTTTGGGTGAAGGAACTCGGTCGGCCACTCAGAAAATTGTAAATA
Source organism: Undaria pinnatifida (assembly GCA_012845835.1). Taxonomy (NCBI): domain Eukaryota; class Phaeophyceae; order Laminariales; family Alariaceae; genus Undaria; species Undaria pinnatifida. The sequence continues at coordinate 14,020,378 of JABAKD010000019.1, forward strand.
CCAAAAGTCGCTTCCGCTTTCGTTGCACGTCTCTTTGCCCGGACTGACACCTCCTTCCTTTACACTGAAACTCGCCCCGCCGTACACCAAAGCCCACCGACGCCAACTACTAATTGACCTCTTTTCTCCGGCCGTGTTCTTGCCCTCTTGCCATGGTTGGCAGTTTCAGGAAGGGAGTTACGTTCGACGGAAACAACGCAGACTCTGGTGGCGCTTTTGCTGTCCTATTTGGGGAGTTTTGGAAGAGGTGGGTTCTTCATTCACTTGACGCGTGCAACGGTAAGAGTGCATTTTCCAAGACATCCACTCGAGGATTTCCATACCTAGCGTAAAGCCTGGCTATGAGAGAAACCCTCGAATCTAGAACCCGACGAGGCATCGCGTAGCTCAGGTATGTCACAGAAACCAAAATACATTCAAGACTCGACAACTGCGCCGTGTTTGCCAGCTTTTCCCCTAACCCTAAATAAAATAGAGGGTTTCGTAACTATCAATATTTTGCCCACGTAAACGTTGCCCACGTTTTGGGTCCATGTTGGTAGTTTTTGTGACAAGGAGCCCCTTCCCTTTGATCGTTCTACGGTAGCCTCCCCAACTTTTCTTTATCGAAACCGCCTGTTTCAAAATCAGCTCTCGATCGTACCTGCTGAATTACGGCGTGTCCCTCGACACCCCGATGTCATCGATCGATAGACCTTTACACACAAGAAAATATATGGATACTCTGTTTTCAATGGTATCCTTCCTTGTATCCAGCAGCCGCATGAACGATGAAACGTTCGCTAGAGAATCGCTGGTTTTGGGGGGGGGGGGCTATCGTAGAATCAGCCCCCTTGGGAAAAAAAAATGTCAAAAAAGTGACACCTCTATCGAAGAACGGGTCAATTAATAATGACAAATGAAGGCCTCGTAGAGATCTGCGAGGTTTTTGTTATCATCGTTCTCTATACATCACGGCGTTTTTTTTGCAGGCTTTAGACATTGCAAAGTTAGACACACTTACTTGGGAATTTTTGTGCGTAAGGAGGCTTTCTGTCTTGAAAAAACGCAAAACAAACTGGGAACGAACGCGAAAGGGATGGAGAGATGGTGAGCTTGAGTTTCCAGTTTTTGATACTTCTGGCATTACCTTGAAATCGACCTGTCGCAGAAATTGTAAAGATTTCAAACACAAATCTTGCTCGGATAAGAATAACCTTCAATAGGGTACATACCCTGGATACATCCGGTTATTACCTACCTGGTACGCGGTTATGTCTGTACCCCGAGTACCTGTGGACATGAGTTACATTATCCGGTTCGGTACTCACGTAGCCCAGAGTTGGTGCGTTACTAAACGCACTCTATATTACTAATATCAAGATATCAGACGACAAGTGCTACAACAAAAGTAGCACTTTTCGTCCGAAACGGGTTCTTAAGGACGCGGCTCTTAGACTCCTAAATCTTCGGATTTTTATTGTTTTGCTTCATTCTCGCTCAGTACCTAGGCCATCTGGGATTTGTCATCCGGTCGGCAGTTTCATTTTTCTCCGAATCAGTTTTTGGGGGGCTAATAAGGACATATCTTGAGCTCCCTAAAGGTGAGGCTAACCTCAGACGAAAAGCGGCACAGCTCTTTCGCAGCGCGAGTCAGTGATCCATCATCGATAATCGATGATGTTTCAAAGCGGGACAGGAATGTCGCGTTGTTGTTAAAAGTTAAACTAGTCCTACAGCTGGAAGATCGAGCATGTCGTCGAACCTCATACCTTCAAGCTGTGTGTACAACCTCGATTGTGCGTCTTGCGGGGTGTTCATTTTCTCATGGAGACAACAGGTTGATGACTCTCCTTAAAGATATCTAGTTCCGGCGTCAACAGGTTATTCAGAGACGTTCGGCCTCTAATCCGATTTATCTGGTGAGCGAAGAGCGGCCCCTCGTGTTCCATGTTCCGGTTCTCAAGGTCCCATGTGTTCGTGTTCAATCCCGCGGTAACCTGTGCATGGCTCACAAAACAGCAACCTCTTGCCAGTATGAAGCTGTCAGCAAGGACACGGTGTTGACATGTGTTGGGTTGTTTTCCCTATAACGCGCTTCCTCCCACCTCCATGGTTGTGGCGTCCGTTCCTTACGCAGTGGAACGGTAACGGATTCTGGCTTCGGCACGCTTACCTTCGAGAAGCCGTCCAAAGTACGCTTCAGCGACAACAGTGCTGTCGATATAGAAAGCACGGTAAGCTGTGGGTCTGCCCACTGTAAATATGACTGGCGTAGGTAGGTTTTCGCGGCTTTAGGTGCCCGCCAGGCATCCTCAAAGCTCTTCCACTCGAGGCCGCACGTTGGTATGGGCACAAATAATAAGAATAATATTACACTCCAGCTGTGAGATCGAAGATTTTGTCGAAACTCACATTTGCAAGCTGTGTGTGATACTCCGATCGCGCGTATCACTGGGTGTGTGTCCTCATTAAGGATGTAGGTCGGCGGGGGCTCCCCTTGGAACTGCAGTGTAGCTTGTACCAGGGTCCACAGGGTGATGTTAGTCGGTCTGTGCGCGGAAACAATAAAACCCGTTTTTGAGGGGGACAACATCTGACAGCTGTGGAAGGAAATGCATCAGTTTTGTCAAGTGTATCTACTGTTTTTTTCATTTTCGCATGCTTTGTACGCCAGAGATGTACCTGAAACACGTTTTGCCATGCGACTGGTATCTATCACTCGTTTTTCCTGTGCGGCAGAAAGTGATGTAATGCAGGGCCTCTCGCTTCATCTTCTCACGACAAGAAACTCATCACTTTCATCTGTACATCCCCTCCACACGCTAGCGTTCCTCATAATCACTCGTCGGTCCGCTTCCACGCTTGTCATTACTTCCCGTACAGGACGACGATAACTGCACCGTCGGCGAGGTTGAGGAGGGCGGGACGCTAATTGGCTACCCCGATGATGACGTGTGTGTCGCAGCTTTCTGATTGGCCGCGAAAAAGCACACTCAACAAAGATTGGAAATCTTGACAGGATGATAGTACGTGTGTCGCAGCTACGTGATTCGCTGTAAAACATCAACTCGGGCGGAGAACGTTCGGGGCGCTCTTTGTGTCCTTCGGGCGGAGTGTTATCGGGACACATGCACATTGGATCGTTTCGTGGTCCATGGCAATAAACAAGATTAAAAGGGTTGTGACATGTTGACGACTCGCTGGATACCCCCGGGTCGACGGAGCTTCGCGCTTGGTGCACGCAGTATCGAGCGTCGGGGCACAAATCGAAATGCAAATTATTCGATGCCCATGGGTGGTTGGTTGTTCATGGTTTCGGAACATAGAAACATGTAGAACCAAATCTGTCCAGGGAGAAATGATAAGGTGCCAACGGGCAATAGAAGGCTGTGCTCCCGGGCAAAATAACATAACGTATGCGCTCGTATTGCAATGAGCCTCGATCTCCGTTCCTGTCCACCACACACGTTGCTCCACCGCAACGTGCTTTCTCCGCTTCTCGACGCCTATCACATGTTGTCCGACATCGCCGCCGTCCTCCGTACCGTCACCCAAGAGGAGGAATTGGGCTGGGTTGCGTCGTGGACGTACACACTCCTCATCCTTCGTCCATCCACCTCCGTTCGTGTTCTTGGCAGGCTAACACGAACTGGCTGTGTGCTGCTTCCCCCGCCACATCAGGAATGTAGCAGAGAGTCGAGCTGTGACATGACAACTAGTATACAAAAATAAAACAATTTTACAGGTGTTATCGGCGACTCTCCCGTCCCGACACGGCTTGGTTCCTACTTTGTGAACACTTGTGCCGTCTGAGGGTGTGCGGCATGGGCTACCGAGATTCAAATCAGTCAAAACTCATGCCACGAAGGAAATCAAATGCCGGCACAAAAGAAAAACTAAAAAACCTGAAAGGAAAAAGAAGCATGAACGTCTCGTGCTGTGCCTACGGCCGACCTGGCACCGTCAACGCATGCTACGCTAGAGTTGTACCACTAGTTTCGCTGAGGCTCTCTCTCGATGGGATTTATTTCTCACCAAAAATGTGACTTTGAGGGCAATAGCCTCTGCTTAGCCCAACTAGCAACCCCATGTCCAAGACATTTTGCAATACATATGCGAAAAAACACGTATCCTTGTCAAGGGATTGAAACGAAAGTGGGTAGTTTGGTAGTCTATTTGAGGATCTCCGTCAATCAGAAGTCGTCTAGCCAAAGAGAGGTACAGTAGCCCCTACCAAAAGAGGAACAGTAGCCCTTGTCGCAAAACAATCGTTTAGCCAAAAAGAGGTACAGTACCCCCTACAAAAAGAGGAACAGTAGCCCCTATCGCAAAACAATCGTCTAGCCAAAACGAGGTACAGCACCCCCTACAAAAAGAGGGACAGTAGCCCCAATCGCAAAACAATCGTCTAGCCAACGAGAGGTACAATATCCCCTACAAAAATAGGGAGAGTAGCCCCTACCGCAAAACGCCTCGAGTACACTCCACTATAATACACTCTTCTTATCTCTCTTGTTGTTGTGCGATCGTCATTGATGACAGCATGGAACCAACTCTCTTCACGTTTTTCTCAGCGATCGGCAAAGCCCGTGACTGGAGTGGGGTGTGGTTTGGAGCCAAATCTTGGCATGTCTCACAGCACGACAGCCGTAACCTGCAGCTTGATTGTAGTATGAGGACTCAAGTCCCTAGGTGTCTTGCAGCACGACAGCCGCAACTGGTGAGACGTGAATATAGCGTGAAACTATATCTTGAAGATGAATTCCTGAAGACGTTCAACGCGAGACCACTTGATTATAACCTCCTCAAATCTTGAACACGTTCAAAGCGCGACCGCCGCCACACACGGAGCTCGAGCTTCCCGGGCACTGCATGCTGCAAGTGGAAGTTCCGTGTTTGTCGTAGTTGTCGGAAGATTTCCCGCAGAAACCTGCTCCACGTGGACGCGCGAGGCCAGTATGTATGCAGGCGTTATTTTGGTGTTCAACATTGGTCGACATGGATACCAGCAAACGACTCTGAGGGTTTTCAGGCGGGGAGTCATTGTCCAAGTTCCAGATCCGCCTCTGCACAAGTCGTGATAGTGTAACACGGCGTAACATGATGCTAACGTCATTCGGCGGCTTAGGTGTACACCTACCGATCGATGTTGCCAAGCAACTCCGGTCTTCCGTCGATACCCCGGGTACATCCCAGGTTGAGGAAGCTCGCCAGTGAGGAATTCATTCTAGCCTGAAATAAGCACTACCACTTGGGTAGCACACGTCCGCGTACACGTCGCACAACGTCGGCGAGCACTGACGCACGGTATCGCAGTTTTATTTCCAACCGTACGGTCTGGGTGGACCTGTTGCTTCAGGGCGTCCATACTTGAGCAACTCCGAGTCAATCCACTGTAGGGGCTGCAGTTGTTGGATTAGCTAATAATGTAAATTTTTGCTGGAGCCACTCGGGTAATGAACTACCTGCTAGTCGTTAATCAAGTCAGTTCACGAGTGTATTATGTATTGGACAAAGGCATAGAAGCTTGGTCGGGTTACGCGAACGAATGCCTTCGAAGTCTTTTTTCGGGTGAGGTATTGACCTCCACGTGTTTGGAGCTCAGAGACGTTCCGCTGCACCCCCCACCGTGGAATGGCTCCTCCAATACCTCACCCCGACACAAAACATTGAGAAAAAAATGAAGGTGAATGCCGGTGAACAATTCCGTGGCCTGCGTTCCTTCTCGAGAACGGAACATGCTGCAGACAGCGTCGGGAGAGCAGTATGAAGAGCGCCCCGCTGGTTCGAAACGTTCTAGACGCGAGCTGTAGGTTTTGTTGTTATTGTTGTTGTTTTTGTTTTCATTTTAAGTCGGATAATCAAGTCCGTGTTCAGAGCACACGCTCCAGTTACTCTGGAGCTGAGGAATACCCCAGGGAAAGAACACAGACAACCCAAAGGTGGTACACGCATGTATCACAGCTGACGCAATTAATGCCAATATGCGTTGCCAGCGAATCGCCACGGTGTCTCTCTCCGTCATGGGAAGCCACTCCCGTGTCTATCTCCAATATTTTGATCGCCATGGAGGCGTTAACAAACTCAACATCTTCTCTCTATTTTCTTTCGTGATCTGATCTTCGTATCTTGTACGTTTTGACTACTACGGCAGTATCGATTACAACACCAAGCTATTTATTACGTGCGATCCACATTACGGATATCCCACAGTCCCTGGTGTGCAGGTCCTGCGCACCACTGCCAATTGTAAAACAGGCAGTGGGATTGGGATGTCTACACCGTATGGGGCGTTGTCGACGCGAGAGATCACAGTTTTCGTCGCCGGTTGGTGAGAGGTTTAGATATTTGGAGATATTTCTGAATCGGGAATCGGACCATTTCTTCCCTGGTTCGGTGTACTCTCCATTATCATACACAAATAAAATATTCCTGTTTGCTGTTTAGCACCAAAGCTTCTAGAAGAGAGCTAGCGGGTCTCTGGCAGGGGTTTGATACGCCAATCTGCGGTCCGGAATAGAATTAAAAAATTGCAAGCCGGCGAGAAGGCCGGGTTCATGACTGCTAGGACTTCTCCGAAATTGCCGGCAGTGCTCATCAGGCAACGACTACGACTCGGCGCAACGTGACACCTAGTGCTGTGTTGTTTGTGTCACCAAGCTGGGTGTCGTTGAAAAACCCTGACTGCCTCGAGGTTGTCAGCGATACTCATCACGCGACGGCCACGACTCGGTGCAACTCGAGACCTAGTGTTGTGTTGTTTGCCTCCCCAACCCTGACTATACCCATGCCGCGGAGCGTCGCTGGAACTATCTGGATCGCGACCACAATGACATACACACATAACTGCAGCTTTTAAAATGATGGTATGTTGATACGCACATTCCCGTCCATACTGGACGCCGAAGTAGTCGGCGTTGGCCAAGCGGCAGAACTTGTTGCAGAACTGAATCAGAGCGTTCAAACGACGGCACACGCAGTAGGGGCAAGGCACGCGTCAACAGCAGTATTAGAATAGTGGTTGTTGTCGACACCAGCATTTCTCTCCTGTTCACATGCGGCAAAATTATTCAGTTATGCTAGCGGCGCCTTTTGGTGGTTTATTGTACTCGCCATGACACAGTGCACGCATAACGATAGAATCTCAGCACACATGCGAAAAACGCTCGTTGCGACTGGAAACCCCTTTTGGGAACAAATTAACTTGAAGTTAGTATAGAGAGGGGTTTGGGGAGCCTACAGCCGTTAAGGGAGAAGTTGGCTAGGGGGCCATTGCATTTAGATATCGACTCTTCCCGTGAAACAATAAAGTAACCATGAAAGCCCAAAGCACTCCAATCGAATCACAGGAGGTGCCGTGGTGCGTTGCCTCTGGCCACTATATCGGAGTACCACACGCAAATTGCAAAAGAGGTTAAAACGATTCCTCACATGAGGAACTCAATACCTCACCCGAAAAATGACTTCGAAGGCAATCGTTCGCACAACCCGACCAAGCTTCTCTATGCCTTAGTCCAGAAATATAATGTACTAATGAAAAGAAAAAAAAAAAAGACTTTCATTGACCGGCAGTTCCTCACATGATGAACTCAATCGCCCAGGGATTTTTTGACGCAGACATACAACTGCAACCCCTACCGTGGGATGACTCCAAATTGAGTGTCGACCAAGTCCTTGATCTCACAGCTGAGCTGAACTTTGATTTTTTATTAAGAAACATTCAATACTAGTTCTATGAAAAAAATGACGCAAAAATCGAGTTGTAGTTCCTAAGTATTTGATATAAGGCGCCAATGACGAGCGGTAATTTAAGTCGGGGCCCACGGTGAACGAAAAATTCTACGCATTCCAATGACCCTATGTTTACGAACATGGTTGATTCCGACTGCAACGTACTTCAGTAGCGTACAGTGTAATGATTGAACAACATCACGACACGCACCTCATAAGTCATCTCCGCTCCATCTGAGGTCTTCTTCAAGGTCAACGCGCGGTCCGCTGGGTCGTCAGCGTAGCAACCGAGGTATGTCGTTCCCCCAGGAATACGCCTGGGCGTTCCCTCGTACTGGTAGACAGATACCGCGTACTTTCCTCCACACTTCTGGATTCTGCCGCCCCCAGCACAGTTACTGTTGCATTTGGTGGACGATCCGTGCTTGTTGATATCGGAGCTTGAGCGGCCACACCAGCACTGACAAACGGACGCCCGTGTTTTGCAGTGCCATCGGGTTTGGGGGGAGAGGACGGTGTCATGCGCGATTGCTGAAAAACGAGTTCTGTGAAGGTGTGACGTGCGCTTAAGGCATGGAATTACAGTTGAGAACATCAATGAAACAGCAAGCATAGGGCATAAATCGATGCCGTGAACCACTGTAGTGACACAATATTCTCCAGCGCATGATAATGCATTCCAGAACAACACGCGTATAATACTGCATGTAGTACGATATTGACACGGTATTGACACGGTATTGACACGGTAGGGGCCGCGAACTAGATAGTATCAACACGTTCGATCCATGAGTACGATTTGTTCCTTCACGACGCTGTACTGCACTAT